>JANPWX010019213.1:332745-531375 GCA_024734555.1 Trochalopteron elliotii
GTGTGAGTGTGGGGAGGAGGGCAGTGGGGATGGTGGGGGAGGAGGGCAAGACAGGAGAGGATGAAACAATGAAATGTCAGCCCATTCCCACCCACAGCCCTGCTGCAGCAGTGATAAACGTTTGGAAAGTGCTGCTGCCCACTCCATGGCGTGCACAGCATCAGCAGGGAATGGACTGGGTCTGTGCAGCTCCAGGAGACTAGGAGAGGGGAGGGAGAGAGGGAGGAAGGAGGGAGGGATCGAGGGAGAGAAAGAGAGTGCTGGGACAGCGGAAAATGAGGTTTTGTGTTGTCCAAGGGGAGAATGCTTCCCCTTGGGATGAAGCTCTTGCAGACATGCAACGGTGCACTGTGAGCTTTATTCAAGCCTGGGGTGCTCCTGGGGCACGAAGGACAGGACAAGCTCTTCTGTGCACTCCGTGCAAATAGGCCACAACAGGGATCTAGGTCTGTCCTGCTGTCCTGTCCACTCTGTCCCTCTGTCCAGGCACTGCACATCTCTCAGGGAGGATGTAGCAGCAAGACTCAGTCCCATCTGCTTTTGTGTATCATGTCAGTCAGGCAGCGCAGCTGTTTTGTGCAACTAAACCAGGGCTAAACCTTTGAAAATCTCACTTCCCTGTGGAGAGGAAGAAATGCAACCCCTGGGGAAGGTGGTGTGTGATAGCCTTCTTGTAGAAGAGGCACCCACAGAATGAAAGGATTTCTGCGTGCCACAGATTGGCAGGAGAATGTCACCATGACTTCAGGACTGGGAAACATCGTGACTCTCACAGGTGAAGTTCCCAGACAGACTGCTGCCTGTGTGCTTTGCAGGCTTGGGAAAATACTGGAAACACAGATCTGGGCCAGAGACAAGCTGGAAACCCAGGGACTATGGAAGCAGGGAAGAATCAGGAAGGACACTGAGTGAGACAATAGCCTCAATTGTGGTGATGCAGAGGCAGAAAGGACCAGAGAGAAGCTGCTGTGTCCTGCAGGAGACAGATGGATCCCTGACTGGTGGGAGGCAATGGGGATGCTCTTGCCAGTGGCTGCAGTATGTTGAGTGGCTCCTAACATCTCTTTGGGCATTATCAACTTTGCTGTGCCTTATTCTTTTAGAATGAGCACTCTGACAGAGGTAACCTTCAGGCACTGAAGTCATCTATCATCCATAGGGACAGGAGCAGAGAAGAATTGTAGGTACTGTGTACTGTGTAGGTACTGAGTACCTTCCCAGCCCTGGGAAGAAAGGTTTGAAACAGCTCAGTTTTTCCTGGCTCAGGGTGAATTAATGCCATTCCTTAGAGGCAATAAGGAAAACCTACTCTGAGCTTGTGAAGAGTTGTTCTTGGCAAAGCAAGGTGTGCTGAGTGTGGAAGCTGCTGCAGACTTTGTACCTTCTCTCTGTGGAAGCTGTGTTGGGGAGACAGAGTAGGTTGATCCTGGTAGGCATGGTCTCATGGGTCCAAAGGGCTGCAGAAAAGGAACAAGGAAGAGATAATAACAGACACTTCCTGTAGCAGACTAGCAATGGGCTGGTCCTGCTGTCAGCACACTCAGTCTGTCCATCCTGCAATGCAGGTAGAGAGGCAGCTTGTTTTCACTCAAGCAGAATCATGTGGAGATCAAGCCATCCTGCACTTGCCCTGTGTTTTGGTGACATCATCCCCTCTTTCCTGAGGCCAGTGTGCCATCAAATGGCCTAAACCATGGCCACTCATTGGACAGGGGACCCAGATGTGGTCTATGGATTGCATGGAACAGGGGTGCCGAGCCTGAGGTGCTCATGACACCGTGTCAGGGGTCCACTGCCTGGCTGGGGTTATGGCAGCTCCTGGGTATGGGGTCATGGCTATGCCAATGCCAAGGACCAAAGCAGGCTAAGGTCATGGTAAGCATCTGCTGTGGCCTGTCATCCCTCAGATCTTGCCTTAAAAAACATACCCTTTCACCTGCTGTGATGTGCTGTGCAGTGCTTTTATATATTTACATGTGGGAGAGGGTGAAGGGAAGGAGGAAGAAAGAGAGAGAGGAAGAAATCTGTAATTCAAGGAGCATTTCCTAATAAAACAGCAGCAGTGTTGGTATTTGTGTGGTGGAGGGGCCAGGTCAAGCCCCATGTTCTGAAGAGCTTGCAGCTGAAGTATGAAGCAGGTGACATGTGAAGAGAGCAAATAGATGGGAAGAATGGGAGCTGATGATGAGATAAATAGTCATAATTTTTCAACCCTTTTTTGTGCCTTTGTCTGGAGGGTTCAAACCCATCTGAAACTGATCCAAACATCCCTCTCCCTGGGTTTCAATGTTGGAGAAATATCTGGGACCATGACCATGTTCTCCATGTATCCAATATCTAGAAATTGGCTGGTTCACCTTTTCCTGCAGCAGAGACTGTATCTGGACAGCCCTGTCCTTGTATTATGCTTCTTACTCATCCTGTAGGGCTGGAGGGGCAAAGGCCAACCCCATCAGTGTATCCCAGAGGCTTCTCCATCCCTGCAGCACAAAAAAGACACATAAAAGACGTCTGCACCCATTTACTTAATAATTTACCACCCATATTCCCCTTCCTCAAGGCAGAGTGTCCCCCAGTGTTTTTACTGTGGCTGTCATTGGAGCAGAACACACAATGGAGAGCCCCTTTACCTCAGAATAACTGTAACTGTCATCCCAAATCAAATGACCTTTTATTCTGTCTTTGTCTCTAACTTAGGGAGCGAGTTTTCTGGAAGCCCATACAGCCACCCACAATACTCAACATACAACGACTCCTGGAGGTTTCCCAACCCTGGACTCCTGGGTAAGTGTTTGCCCCTGTCTGAGAGATCAGTGCAAGGTGTGCAGTGTTCATCCAGCCCTAGGGCAGGCAGAGTGTGCCCCAGCTTGTCCTCTGTCATGTTTAGACCCAGAATGGAACTGCAGGTCTCCATTGGGGTGCACAATTGCTCTTGGTTCACTTTGCCAACAAGAAAACCTGGCCTAAACATCTTGTCTTCCTGCTTCTGATAAAAATCCTTCCAGAGACATAGGGTATTGCTGGAAAGCAAAGTCACCATTTCTTTGAGGGTAAGGGACCCTGTTCAGACAAAACTTGTGGTGCCAGTTTGCTTACAGCCAATTGTAAGCTCCACTGGTTCATGTGCTATTGCTGCTTGCTCTTGCATGTGCTTTGCATTTTGCCCTGATCCAGTGTTGTGTTTGCTTCCCAGTTGAATGTATGCCCACTCCATCTCTCCTCAGCAAGGGACCACTGGTACAGCCTCACTGATGCCAGCATGGTCCCTATGAGCAAAGGGAGACAGAAGCCCTGTAACTCCTGCAGGATCATGGCCCTCATGTGAAGGATAAACATAATCCATTTTACACCCCGTCAAAAGCTGGCCCACTTTGACCTTATATACATGTAGCATGCAGTAATTAGAATTTTTCCCTGCATAATTTGCATGGATGAGGTAAGTAAAATACCAATTAATTGTCATCTCTCAACACAGGAGTAGCATGCCTTAGAGATTTCCAGATTTATGGATGACAGGGCTGTTATATGTGACCTCCAGCAGCGAAATAATTTTGAATTTTTGTCGTACTTTTTTCATCCACTTTCTTTGTTTTAAGTAATTGAGTCCCCATGTAATTGAACCACCCAGGCTGTATTCATCATGGCTCTTGTCCTTAAACAAATCCTTCGGGAGCAATAGACAGCCTCTGCCTCTCATGCCATGGTGCTGGTATAATGCTGTTATTTGCTGTGCCACATTTAAGGGTTTGTTAGCGCTTCCATCATAAATCAACAGACAGATCTTCAGCTAATATGGATGGGCATAGCTGCACAAAGCCAGGGGAGTCCCCCTGCTCAAACCTACTGTTTCCATGGCCACAGCCAGCGGTACTGGCAGAATTTTGGTTGAGCAGCATGGGGAAGATGCTTTTGCCAGAGGCAAGAGCACACACCATGCTTTCTTTATTTCTCATTTTGCAACTCCTTTTGAATCAGGAAAGCTGCTTCAGCAATGCTCTGCATCATGGTTAGGCCTGGGAAACCAGGTTTTGTGTGACTTTTTAAATTTTCCTTCCAAAGTGTTGAAGAAAATTGGCATGATACTAAAAATAAATGACAACCCAGCTCTCATCCTGCCCTTTTGCATGAAGACAGGACTTTTTGAGAGGCTCCTGGGCTGTTTGCTATATTCCTGCCTGTGGATATCCACCTCCATGGATGGAGGAGGGTGTGCACACTATCTGGAGCCATCCCAAAGCCACTCTTGAGCAACCCCACAGCCGTGGGCCATGGCCCTTCCATTCTGTCAGCAGCAGGTTGCACCCATGGCCTGCTCAGCTCTTTATTCGAGATAATGGGCCTACACCAGAGACAACTGTTTGTTGCCAGGACCTGTTACCTATGCCATTCTCTTTTTTCTGCATTCATCCTCTTTTTCTCTTTTCCTTTTTGGATCATGCATTTTGGGGGCAAATTCCAACTCATCTTCGACATATGAGTAATTACGGCGAAAGCGTGCTCCTCACAGCAAAGCTGGTTCTCAGACTGGAGGGGATTTCTTCAGCAGTATTTACTCAGCAGCATGCTGTGAACATGTTTTTAAATGAGGCAAAGGCAAAAAGAATCAGAGGCTGTAATATTTTTCCAGAAACTACAGCTTTCTGGAGATTGAAGTGTTTCATGCTATAGTGTCAATGCTGATTCTTTTTTTCTGTTGGAAAATGAAAAATAGATAATCTTGGCTTCCTTATTTTTATCATCTTCAATATAATTTGTTTCAGCATTAAAAAAAAAGAAAAGAAAAACAACCAAAAAACAAAAAAAAACTCCAACAAACCAAAAAAACCCCAAAACCACTCAAAACAGCCATGTGAGTTTTCATTCTGAAGCAAGCCCTAAAGATGAAGTTACCATTTCAGTTCAGTCTGGTCACAGAACTGGGGAGGACTGGAGTTTCCTGGAGAGGGAATCCCCTTGTCTGATCACGGATAGGTCCAACTACAGTGGTATGATCTGATCGAGAATGTGTCTGCAATCAGCCACAGTCTGTGGGTCAGATGTCTCTTGTGCCTTGCAGAGATCCCTCTTATCCACAGCTCTGCCTTTGTCACTGGAAGCCTGATCCTGCAATCCCTTCTCCCTAGTGCCTGCTAATCCCGCTGGTAATTTAGGGCAAGTAGGAGTGTGTGGCAGGGCCTTTAAAACCTGCCCCAAGTCTCTCTGCACACCCAGAAGGTGCTGTGTGATGAGCCTGGGCACATGCAGTGGAGAATAGGTTAATCTGAACTATATCCAGGATGCTTCCACTCCTCTCAGGAGTATACGTGAGTGCATTTAGTAATTCTCTCCTGAGAACAAGCTCTGGCAGTATCGGCCTCAGAGCAGAAACCTTGACAAAATTAATCAGGACTGGTACATTGCCTGACACAGTTTGTTTTACAAAGTCCTGCTCCTTTCACTGAGATGAAAGTGTAATACTGTAAGCACTTAGCAGCACCTACATTCAATTAATTCCCTGTGCTGGCGAGAAAGAATTGCACCACAGCAATCACACAAGTCTGAGACCTGTGAAAGAGCAGCTAAAAGGAGAAATGCCATGATTTGCAAGTGGAGGAGAGGATACTTGGATTGAAAAATTATATTTGGGGCAGAGTGAAGAGAGATGAGAATGGTGAGAAAGATTCGGTTTTTAGTCCTTAGTCTTCGTCCTGTATGTGTGGAGCAGCAGGGAGGGGTGTGAGGTAGTGTCTTCAGGGAAAGGCACAACCATACTCATGCAAGCACTGGGAACTGGTTGTCTGGCCCCAGCAGAGCACCGGCTACTCACCATTACCCTGCTGTCTGCTCTGCCCTTGCTTTGGTGCTTCTCACTTCTCTGCACCAGGCACCAAGCCTCTTCTGCCCCAGCTGTTGTGAAATCAGTGCAGATGGGGGACTGTGCTCCCTTCTCTCTGGGGCAGTCCCAAATGCTGTCCCCCCATGGCCCTGGGGAAGAGCAGATGATAGAGCCATGGTCCTCCAGGATAGTCAACAAAAGCAGGGGCAGAAGAAGTCAGTTATCTGCTGCAGCTTTGCAGCACCTTCATGGTCTTGCATCCTGCATCAGCCCTGGTGGCACCCACACCTCTCTTGGTGTCAGAGACACGACCAACTTTGCTGTGGGGGATGACTCAGTCCCTCCATGACCACAGCAAGAGTGAGGACAGACCCCAAGTTCCTGGAGGAATGTGCTGGCAAGAGGACATAAACCATGGCCACTCGTGTGGTTTGGCTTAGTGACTGAAGTAGGTGTCTCCATTTCAAAGCCAAGGAGTTGAGGGAAGGAACAGCTTTTCCTTTCTTTTTTTCCCCACGTTGTCCTGCAAATGACCTGCAAGCAGTGCAGTGGAGGGATGCACACGGAAGCATATGCATGAGTGCATGGGAGGCAAACATGCATGTCTAGGGCTCAGGCCATTTATTGTTGGCACATACTGGTGCACACCAGCACAGGATCAGCTCAACATGTGCATGCTAAGGGCAGATAACAGCAACACTGTCTAATGAAGACAAACAATTCAGTTTTGTGCTGGCTTGTAGCATTTGGCTCAATCCTGCTCACTGTGGGTTATGTTTGATGCAGTTCTGTTTGATGCTCACACACAGATGAGGTCCCTGTACACTGGTTGTGAGAATTTGGCTGCACCACTGCAGTGCCATATCTGCCAGTGCTGGCAAGGCATCATGCAAGGGCAGGGCTTAGAGCCTCTCAATTAGGATTAGATTCAATTCCTCTGTGGGATTCTGTGGAAAGATTAGAGAACAAGTAGGCACTAGAAATGACTGTGTCAAGAAATAAATTGATGATAGTATGAATTAGAAAGGAAAAATGACAGAAGGATGGACTAGTCTGTTCTGGATGGGGGCATGGTGACAGGAAGAGTGAGTGGTTTCATTTTTCACTTTAAATACAAGCTTCTTTGATTGCACAGCTGAAAGGCAAACTGGTAAAATCTAACTTGAGAGAAATGTAAGGCCTTTGGAATGCATGGGAAAAATATTGGGCTTTTGTAGCTGCATTGAGTCAGAACAACAGTGGAGGAAGAGAGAGTGGGAAAAAAAGGCTCTGACCCCCAAAAGACCCCATTTATCCCAAAACCTCAGAAAGCACTGCATCCAGCTCTGGTGGGTCCCACACACTGCTCCTGAGTCAGGGTGAAATTGTTTGGTGCTGCTGGATTCCTCCTGTGTGTTTTTCACCCCTCTGCCTGAGCTGAGCTGCCATGGTTAGTGCTAGTTCTGATGCCTGTGGGGACTGGGATCTCTGCTGACCACCACCACTGCCTGCTTCACATTGACCTCCTGGGGCTGTGATGGGTGAGGACAGCAGCTCCACCTGGCTCTTCAGTGGCCTGTGAGCTGTTTTACCTCAAGGTACTGCCTGCCATTATCCCCAAGGACATCTGTGCAGCTGGATTGGCCATGAGGGGATGTGAGCTAGCAACCGGGGTATCCCCAGGAGGGCAGCACCCAAAGAACATCCCCAAAACCCCATCTAGACATGGCATGCACATTTCAAAGTCTGATGAGCTGTTAACTTATGCCTTTGCTTATTCAAGAGTGGCTAATTTGACCAGAGAAGGTTTCTGTGCTTTCAATAGCTTGAGTTTGGCTGAGATACAAAGTATATAGCATTTAATTTTTGGCTACCCATGAGAATAGTTTTCACTGTCCTTGCAAAGATTTCCAGTATGCTTCAGGAAATACAGTTCCTGAGGCTGGAGCTCCTTAACCTGATGTCAGTTACCTGGCAGAAGACTATCTGTCCAGCTCAGGATAGTAATTGTGGTGCCCTCAGCAGATAACACAAGACTACACTTGTGCAAACATAAGTGGAATGATGACCTGCTGAAGGGATCTGCTTTAACACCATTGCCTATGGCTTAACATTTTTTAACTTTTAGTAAATAAACCTAGGTCAGATTGACTCCTGCCTAGGAGTTTGTATACAGACATCTTCGCAAGTATTTATCCTGGCCAGTGATTTCATGGACTCTCTTGAATTATTTTTACGTACAGTAAAACTGTCTTTCTAGTTAGCTACGACCACACTCTTGAAGACTGCTTTACTTGGTTTAAACCCAGCCCTTTGCAGTGGGTTTGTCTGATTTTGGATATCTGGATCACTAAGGATGCGACTGAGGAGAACATAGACCCACAAGCTGGGTACTAGCTCCTCTTTTGCCACAGCACTGTGCAGAAGACACATTCCAGTAGCTAAATCCCTCTGTTCCTGACCCCTCAGGGTTGCAGAAGCAGAGTACCACATGCTGTGGTAGGACTCTGATCATGATGAGTTTTCTTCTCTGACCAACTGTGCTGAGCAGTGTATTATACATACTGGGCAAGAGCAAATGCTGCCTGTGATGTTTCTTGGATGCATCAGCTTATGCTCCCTTGCAAATGAAAAGCTGGAGGCTGGTGATGAAGCCTGAGCTGATCTCCTAATGTGGCACTCTGGACAAAAGCAGCCTAGAGGGAACAGCTGGGCTTGCCTGTTAGATTGGTCCTGCTGGACCCACAGCAGTGAGGTAGCCCTGCATTTTGCCAATGCAAACAGCAACCTTCCCTGAGCTTCCTCTTAAGAGTCTGGCTTTGTGATTCTTACTCTGTGCCTGGGCTGTTCCCTCAAGTAATCACTCAAGTAATTTTGGAGTGAACAGCAAAGCATTCATCTGGAGGCTGTAAAATAGGAGGAGATGGCAGGAGGCTCTCCAGCCTTCCAGAGGGGAAGGCTTTTGGCTCAGCGTAGAGCATGTTACCAACAGCACCAGGCATGCCAGCTGGGTTCTCCTTCCAGCTCCAGAGGGTGTGCAGGGCCATGGTGGTAGATCAGTTGGGGGCACTGCCACACTCAGGCTATGCCCAAGGGTTGGGCAACCATTGGACTTGCAGGATCAGTGTTTGCTGGAGTCTGGGATGGGAAGTGAACAATCAAAAAATTGCACCTTTGGCTTCACTGCCACTGATGCTTTCTAAGGGGTCCACAATCCCCACTGAGCTCTGGTGGAATCACCTTTTCCTGATGGGGCAATCCCCTCTGTGTCACTGCAGCAGCAGAAGTCACTGCCTCGGCAGCAAGTCACACCCTTGACAATGTTTGATAGACTGCTGTCCCATGTGTGTTGAAGGCAGGGAGCTTAGGTTGGAAGGCAGCTCTCAGACAGGGCCACTCATGAAAACAAACCCTAAAGCCCTGACTACTCCAGAGCTGTTACTGGCATTGGGTCACTGTTGCTCATCCAAACCTGGATGATCTCAGATGCATGTGGCTGAGTACGAGTCCTTCCAGGGGGGTTTTCCACACTGTGGTGTGCCTTACATCCCATGCATGTGAAAGGGGTGACTTGCAGACCAAACTGGTACCACCTTGAAGAGAGAAAACTCCCTTCTTAGGATGGATTGGAGTTGGTTTCATTGCATGTGTGCTTGGAAAGTTTCTTAAAACTAGTGTTGGCTGCACAGATTGGTATCCCTCTGCATACCAGTCAAAAGCTCTTCTTAATTCAAACAGACAGTCCAGGTTCCTGGTGGTCCTTGGGTAATCATCCTATCTACTAGTAGTTAGCCCTGCAGGACAAAGAATCTTCACCGATGTGTTTCAGGTCTTCTCCTGATAAACAAGTGCTTTCATTGAAGTACTTTAAATGCTTTGCAGTTCAACCTCCTTTTAAAAGGAAGGGGGAAAATCAAAGAAGTCAGAGTATGGTAGTGTATTGGGGTTGGAATATCTTGACTTTCTGTTCTGAAAAGTAAATAAGTTTTTTTGATGAAGTAAATAAAGTTGATGTTTTGAGTGAAGGAATGGAAGAAGGTATCAAACAGTAAGCAGCAGTGCAAAGCAACGGCGACCTCCTTCTCATGCGGAATGCTTGAAAGCAGTTTTCATTCAATTTATCCAGCCTTTATTGAAGCTTCGGTTGGAGAGCTCTCTGACACTCGTTGTCAGAACACTGTAAGCTGGCACCTTTCCACCTTTGTCTTCCTCACAGTGGTCTCATCTCTCACAGGCTCCCCCTACTACTACAGCACCACAGCCCGTGGAGCAGCCGCCCCAGCTGCTGCTGCCGCCTACGACCGCCACTGACAGTGGAGCTCAGGGCACCGGCACTGACAGCACGCGCGTCTGGGACAACCGTGACGAGTCACCTTGCTGCCACCATGCCAGCCACCCCAAAAGGGAAGGAGAAAGTACCTAGTAGGAACATGATAATTGAAATTCTGCTCTTTAAGCTTGTTGAACTGATTATTGTACTCTTAAATCTGGTTGGGTCCTGAATCAAACAGAGAAACAGGAGGAAGTGGTACTCCTGAAGCTCTGTGTGGTCAAAAATGTGTGGTAGCTTCATGTTCTTTGCAGCCGGCTGGCTACTGCTTTAATTGCCTGCGGGTGCCATGGCTGTATCTGGGGATAAGGAAGAGATGTGAGCAGCTCCCCTGGGGGCAGCTCCCTCTTGCTGCACACTGAAACAGGCTGTGAGACTCAAGGCAATTTTCTTTTTTTCTTCTTCTTCTTCTTTATTTTATTTTCTTTTTTTTTTCCTTTCTTTTTCTTTCTTTTTTTTTTTTTTGTGTGTGTGTGACAAAGGAAAAAATCAGTCTGCTCACTTTTACGCAAGCACACCACTGTAAATATTTGCTTGTTTGTATTACTGTAAGAGTAGCTTAAGCATAAGCAGCAACATTGTACAAGTATGAACTCAAAACACATCCAAAAGTGTGTTTTGAAACTGGTGCACTGATTCAAAGAACTCAGTAAGCTTTAAGCAACTTTGAACCAGGTCAACACTCATTGTGGCTGTATTTTGGGCTGATGTTGTTTCTATATAGAGCATCCTATTTGACAGTTGTGTGTGATCATGCTATATGCTGGTATCAAACACATGGGCAACTGAAAGACATAGGCAATTTTGTGATACTTTACTGCTTAATATTCATTTATGTTCATTTGTCATCATACTAAACACTGAAACAAATTCACTGGTTTCAAGTTAAGCAGCATCCAGGAAGGAATTCCTAAATAACAGTTGACATATATCTCTATAGATTGTGTGCTAAATCCCAGTCATGAAAACCCTGAGAGGAAGGCAGAGAAATGCTGTGGTTATGATTTTTGTTCAGTGCACATATTGAGCGGGGTGTCCTGGGCATGAGGGCAGCTGCACTCACTTTCCAAGCCAAGCTCAAGGAGAAAGTACTTGTTTTGGGGTGTCTGTACATTTCTGTGAAGGCATTGCAGATTCCAGCACTGTAGCCCAGACATGCCTGAGGGAAATTTTGCCCTGCTAATTCCATGTTTCTTCCCTCCTACTTGAATAGGAAGCACTAATAGTCACATGTTTCAATGTGCACCTTGTGAGGGGCTAAATTAAGAGAGCAGAGCAGCTACAAATGACCACTAAGCAGCTACACCAATCACTGCCTCTCCATGGAGTCAGGACAACTGCTCATCTCTCCCTGAAGCCTCCCACTACCCCAGACCAAGGCACAGACAACCTCAGCCACATAAGGATGATGGGCATGACCCCATCCCTTCCCTCCTGAAAGCAGTGGAGAAGCTTCCTGATCCTGTTGAGATGAAGATTTGGCTATAGCCTCCTTACTCCCGACCCAACCATCCTCATACACCCAGAGCTGCCGGGGCTCTGCTGAGGGGTCCCATTGGTTCTTGCCTGCAGAAGAAAGGTTGTTGGTGTCAAACGTGAGATGCACTCCTGTGGAGAAACATTCAACCAGGTTCCAGCTGTACAAACATTTCTCTGGCAGCACCTGAGTTAACACTATTCTCTCTCCTCCCTTCCCACTTCATCACTTGTGCCGCCTATCTGGTATCTGTAGTGGCCACTGATCTGCTGAGAAATTTCCTCTCCCACTCCAGTGGCATCTTCTCATGGTATGGAAATGCAGCCATCACTTACAAGTTTCCTGGGAAGATGTGTTCCAAACCATGGAGACATTCAGGTCCCACCAGCTCAGTCATATTTCAGTGTGATGTTCACAGACCCCATCGGGGATTTTAGCCAGAGTCTTTTAAACTAGTCCAGAAATAAGTTTTGTGACGAGCTTATCAGTGAGATGAGTGCCACTTTCAATCTTTCAGCAATTAATTACCGATACACACCTGTTTTTAACAAAAGACAAATAACAGTATGGAAAATGTACACAAGAAAACTTCTGAAGCCCTGCTTTGGGTTCATTCCTATCTGCATACCCCGTGACTGCTTGCACTCCTTGGACAATACTGGAAAGGGCATTTCTGTCCCTGTGACCACGAGCAAGAGCCTGGACAAGGGGTGTGCATTGTCTCCACTC
This sequence comes from Trochalopteron elliotii, assembly GCA_024734555.1. Taxonomy (NCBI): domain Eukaryota; kingdom Metazoa; phylum Chordata; class Aves; order Passeriformes; family Leiothrichidae; genus Trochalopteron; species Trochalopteron elliotii. Next base: position 345,076 of record JANPWX010019213.1, read on the forward strand.
CGAGCACATGCACCTTCTCTGTGAGCCCAGGAAGGGATGTGTCTGTCCAGTGCCTTTGCTGAAGAGATGAGAAACAAGGGTTTGACTACCAGTGCTGGTATCTGGAGCAGAGGTGTGCTGAGTAACACCAGCTGTTGGGACACCATCAGGCTTGGCTAAAACAAGTCTGTGTGCCCAGTGAGAGAACTGCAGCTCACTGGTGTGTGGGTCCTTCACCCACTCTGCCTAGTCTCCTGCAACCACATTACTTTTACCTGTTTCCTCAGCAGCATGGATTGTGTGACATGCATTAATTCAGAGAGTGTTGAGAAGACCAAACATGAGATCAGCAGATGTTATCATACTCATGCCAGAAGTGCTTGTATTTGGGCTGGGACTTAGGAAAGACATGACAGGTGTGTTTCCTCCAGAAGATGGATGTGTGGATGCTGCTGGCTGAAGTGACCCAAAGTGCTCAGGCCTGACTGGCTTCAAGGCTTTCATGAGAGCAGCCCTTGGCCTGCCAGTCATGGTGGTGGGCTCCATCCCAGGTGGATGCACAGGCAGCTCCTGAGGGGAAACCCAAAACTCCCACCTTTGCACATGCAAAGCAGGGACTTGTGCCTGACCCATCTCCCAGAACATGGCTCACTCACATCTGCTGGGACATCTTTCTGTCAAGAATAGCCAGTACAAGTTAGAGCATGGAGTATTCATGCCATGCTGCTGGAAAAGGCACTTCTTGACAGTACTTTCTGCTTTTGGGAATATTTCACCTGAGATTTACAAACTGCTTTCCTCAGGAAGACTTTCTGTCCATAGTCTTCATTGTGGGAATCCTCCTCTTTGGGGAGCATCTCTGAAAGGCACTGTTGGTAGAAGGTGGTGATCTGGGGATGATGGAGGATTGTCTACCTCCATCTATCTTCTGTGGCCTCACTGTTTCATAGGGGAGGGGTTACTGGGTGAGGTGGAAGTGGGAAGCAAATCACCCTTGGGGGCTGCAAAGAGGGGAGAGAGCTAGCCCAGAGCTGGGGTTTGGGGTGCCCTGCTAATCCTTTACTCAGGTGGGATGCCCTGCAGAGCAGTGAATCATTACTAAACCCTTGTGGAAATCAACCCTACAAAGTGCCTTCAGGCAGTTTCAGCACTGAACTTGGTAATACACTTGGTTAGATAGAGGGTTTTCTAGTACTTGACACTCCAGCAATAATTTTATCAAATACATTGCTGACACAGGCTAAGAAATTAAATCTGAGAGGTGTAGAGGGACAATGCTGCTGTAAGACTAAATCAGTGGAGGCTGGAGCCAGGATTGCATGAACTGACTTGCTGAGGAAACCTTCAGTTAAATGCTGTCAGACTGTGACCATAAAGACAAATAATGTTGTGGACACTGAGTTTGTTTATCATCTGTGTCTGAAGGTTCATTATTGTTAGGCAGCTGTACTGATTGCAGAGTTCTGGATGTCTCAGGACTGGATCAACAGATCAAAAGTTTTCTTTGATCACTGTTGAATTACAAAAACACTTGGGACTCTGGTGTCATGGGGCCAGAGACCAACTGTTCACTCCAAGATGTCTGAGAAATTCTCTGATTGGACTGGCAGATGTTAGGACAACATTGGTGCTTGAGGCACTTGGGAAAGAGATGGTGAGGGAAGAAACAGCACCAGGGTACATTGGAGCTCACAATCTGTCACCCCTCCTTGACTCCCTGTGACCAAGTCCTTTTGGTGCTGTAGTGTGAGGGCAGCACAGTGGGAGAGAGTGGCATGGTGGGTGAAGGAGGTGTGATGACCTCACTGTACCAGGTCTTTGCAGTTACCAGATGTTGATAAATGCTTTGCCATGTTGGTCTTAGCTAATGGGGTTGTATTCCTGGTTTTCTCTCTCTTTAATTTATGTATTTTACACATCCTTCAGTATGGAAGAGAGAGGAAGCCATGTTACGGTCTTGCTTATTTCCAGATGCAGGTACCCATAGCTTCAAGGGCTATGGCCTGTAGCAGAGTCACCTTGTGTAGCTGTCACTGGGTGCAGCATGGCTCTGACCAAGTGTCCTTCCCAGTCCCATGCTCTTTTCTGCATGCATGTGCCACTGGGAAGCAAGAGGCCCAAGAGGTAGCACAGCACCAGGCTGACCCTCCCCATGACTCTGTCCCAGCAAACTCTGGAAAAAACTGGTTTTTCTTCTGGATTCATTGATGAAATGTTAGAGGACCAACAGCTCTTGGCTAACATGCCCTGAAGTCTCGCTAAGCATGCAGGTGATGGTCACATGTGGGTGTTGTTAGGCAGGGCTGGGTCAGGCTGCTTGCACTGACAGAGGCACTGGGCATACATTCCAAGCTGCAACCAAATGCTGCTGCTCTCTGGAGGCAGAGTGCTCAGTAGCTTCACAAGGCTGGGGATGCCAGCTAGGAAGCCCTGCAGCTCCTCAGACCTGCTCTTGTCACAGGTACATGTTACCACAGTATGACAAACAAAAGGATCAAAACCAGTTAGTGCTCTTTTCCTGGTTGAAATAATGAGACTTGACATGCAAAAGCTGAGTGAAAAGCATGTCAGAGTGGTGCCTGGATTGCTCACCTCGGCATTACAGCTGGCACAGGTGTCAGCTCCAGCAGTGGCCTCACTCACCAGTCCTGGGAAAGGCTCACAGAATGCAGGAGCTCCAGCGTGGGAGCCAGACTGGAAGGACTGAGATGGACACAGCTGCAGCATTGCCAGGTGGGCAGGCATGCATGTAGGGATTGCTGTCTACACACTTGTATGTGTAGGCACACTTGAGTATCTCAGAAGCTTGCAGGGGTTGTGGAGAGGTGGATCCTAGTCCTGCATCAGCCTCAGACACCACCCAGCCAGACCTCTGTGTCCAAGGTCTCTGGCTCTGCCTTGTCTAAATGAGGTGGGAAAAGTGGCCAGTAGGCATCTAGACCTGCCTTTCCCTTTGCTCAGTCTCCTGTGGGAAAAAATCTTGTCCTGGTTTTTCACTTTGTGTAGTGGCCTTTGTATATTCCAAAATTACAGAAACTCATTTCATTGCAAATGGAATTCCTTTCCAAGAAAAAAAAAGGAACAAACTTTTTTTCCTTACAGACAAACTACTATGTATTAGGGACTTCTGGCATCAAAGAAATACATATTTATTGTATCCACCAAAGTCTGCAATGCCTGCATTGAACCTTACTTCTTTAAAAAGAGAGGAAAAAGAAAGAGAGGGAGAAAAAGAAAAGCCTCCTCACCTTGAAAAGTACATACAAACAAAAAATAACTTACAAAAATTTCCTAAAAATAACTGTTGAATTGCCTTTGAAAGTAGGGGATAACATCTGTTGCAAAACAGATGAAAAAATGCTTCTTAAAATGTGTATGTTTTGTATTCTTTTTTTCTAGTAGGAAAAGAACAAACTTGAAATCTTGGTGTTTTTTCCTTAGTGCTGTGTGTTGCTTTTGTGTGTTATAATATTTGAATGTAATTACAGCAGTGCCAATTTGCCAAAGACGTCGAACATTTTTTTGGGGATTTTGTTTTGGGTTTTGTTTTGGGTAGCAAAAAGGGAGGTGGGCTGGGGACCAGGGGTGCTAAGGCATGGGTCAAAAAGGAGGGGCCGTTTGAAGGGTTTTGTTTTGGGGGGTTTTTGGTTTTTTTTGGTTTTTTGTTTGTTTGTTTTTTTAAATTCTTTTTCCTGTCAATACTGGAATTTGTGATTTTATTCTAAGTTAAATGGTTGACTGCAACACTTTTTATTTTTAGATTAGTTGAAGAAACATGCAATAAGATTGGCGTAGTTCAATATCTGTGTGTCTTTTCATGAGAGTGACTGTTACTTGTGGACATTTGGTTTTATGTAACCTTTATGTGAGATAATTATTTGTAAATATTTACCATAATTTTATTGGTTCCTAAAATAAAAGTAATTTTTTTAAGTTCAAAATGCCTGCTTTCACTCTTGTCCTCACCTTGTGTCCTGCCTTTCTAAGGAAAAAATATTACCAGGTGGTTGCATTTGAAGTGGGACATTGGAGGCCCTCATGAAAAGGGTCCATCCGACACGGTCAGGCATTGCAGCCCCGTGTCACTGATCACCCTTCCCCACTGCAGCATGGTTGGAGCCAAAAAGGTGCTCCATGCTGGGCAGGGCCACCACAAAATGATGAGGTCAATGTTGGTGAAGAGTGCCAGGTCCCCAAGTGTCCTTGGTCCTGTGGGGAGATGGTTCTCCCCAGGAAGCAGAGGCACCCTCCAAGACAGCCCTAGATGCAAGAGGGAACAGTTTGCTGGGGACTGGAGTCAGGTGCTGTTCAGAGAAACCTGAAGGCATCTCTCCTGTCTGAGGACCACAGTGGTCTGGCTGAGGCCTTCCCTGCTTTGGAGTAGGGCTCTGCTGTACTGTGCTTCTGTGGGAGAGGGTGTCCTTGGCTGCTGAGGGAAAGGGACTCCCAGGCATGGGGATTTTGTTTTTATTTTCCTCCATCCTTTGGATAACCTGTTTTTGTCTCAACCCTTCAGTTTTCTCAATACCATTCTTCCTTTTTTTCTCTCCCATCCTGTTGTGGCAGGATTATACAAAAGACTACCTGAACACTGAGCTGCTGGCCATGTTAAATTCTTCACATCAACACATTCCTTAAAATAAATATTTGACATTGATTTTGACAGTTAAAGTCCTCCAGGAAGCTCAGGACAATGGGTCTGTGTCCCAGTACCATACGTTTCAGTTTGAAACCTGAGAAGAACAACCCACAGAACTTTTCACAATTCATTAAATAATTGTAGATAAATAAAATCACAGCCACTTGGCTCATAGACAATGGGCAGAGAGAGGCAGAATTAAGTCAACCAGCAGCATACATCCAGTATTTACTTGATGATCAGCAGGGTCCACTTTGGGAAGAAGCCTGCACTCTGTGCTGGCAGCAAAAAGTAGCGATGCTTCCCTGCAGTTGTATTTCAGAGTGGAGTGGGTATTCTTACACTTGAGCCTGCAGTATAATGGAGTGCACTTAAAAAGAACAAGTGTTCAAAAATCAATTTTTTGTAATTGCCAAGTTCATCCAGCAGCTCTTGTCCAGCCAGGCTGGACTCGGTGCATTTTGCTCCACCCCTGTTGCTCCTCTCCTGACGTCCTGATGATGTGTTCTCCATGTACCATGTGCACCTTACAGCTCTTCCGGATGTACAGCTTTTGGAATAGCCCTTCACATCCCCCACCCTATGTGGACTGAAGTAACAACCTCCCAGTGCCACTGTCCACCTCTTTGTCGCGAGCTGGTGTTTGCCATTGTCGTATTTCACTGTGGGAAACTGCAAGGAATTCTTTTAAAAATGGATGGTCAGGAATGAAATTAAGCCAAACGAGGCAAATCTGAGAACCATTTATTATAATGAAAAAACATAAAGACATAGGGGTTGCCCGAACCAAAGAGGGATAGAAAAGACAGAAAAGAAGGAAGGGAAATGGGAAAGGAGCTGGGGAGAGGAGAGAGAGGGAGGGAGAGGCAGAGGGAGCGTTATCCCCGGTGGTCGGGGAGTGCCGTCGATGTCCCCGGGGCGGGGGCTGGGCACCCTGCCGGCCCGTGGATGGCCCCCGCGGCAGCGGTGACCGGACAGGAGGTGCGGGAGCGCTCGGGCAGGAGGTCCAGAGCCCTGAACAGGGTCGGGGCGGGGATTGCTGCGGCGGGCTGGCTCGGGGGTGGGTGAGATTGGACACGGGGGGCTCCGGCAGGGATGCAGAGATGGAGCAGACAGGACCTGGTCAGGGACACGGGGAGGCAGGGCAGATGCGAGAGCAAGCAAGAGCCACTGAGGGCAGGAGAGCCAAAATGTAGGCTGGGGCCAGGGTAACAGGGCCAAAACACGGACTATGGTCTGAGCAAAGGAGTAGCAAGCCAGCGAGCAAGCTGGACCCAAAGTAAAAGGCACAAGACCCAAAATACCCACACTCAAAAAGCCCAAAGCCAAACAGCAAGTCTCAAAAAAACTCCCAAACCACAACTCTTGAAAAAAAGCCTCCACTCAAAAAGCAAGATTTGAAAAGCCCCAAGCCGAAAAAAACCAACGAAAAAAACCAAAAAAACCAAACCACCAAAACAAAAAGCACAAGTCTTCACAGCCCCTTGACTTGTGACACAAGTTACTTTTTATGCCCCTGGCCCCTGCCAAAGCCTGCCTGCTGGCAGGAGACCATTGGCCCAGCCCAATGTCCCACTGCAGTCCACTGGTAGAGATCTTTTGCCATCTGGTTGGAGAATGTCTCTGGGGTACAGTGTCTTTGGTGTACCCCTGCCTGTCCCATGTGAGACGTGAATTAAGCAAAGTCCCCCCAGAGACAAGGCTTTCCTCCTCATTCTCCCAGCTGCCTCCTGGGTGTGGCACTTGTGCAACCCCTGCCCCATATGCCTCTAACAACCATTGTTAAGGAAAATCAAAATGAAATTGGCTCCTCACAGCCATCCACTGGCCTCTCTCCAGGCTCTGATGCCCTGAGGAACCCAGTATCACCAGATGGAGCAGGAATCCCCTGCACTGCCCCCTGAGTCTGGGGAGACTCAGCTTTCTGTAGGCAACAGGGAGGAAACAGCCTTCTTGGGAGGGAGAAAAGCTATCAGATCTTCATAATCCACTGCACCACAATGCATGTCTCACTCCCAGGCAGCAAGGTCCTGGAAGGGTCTGGGGCTTGGAGACCACTCTCAGCAGCTGTCCATCTTCACGAGGGTGCTCAAAGAACTGGAACACCTCTCCTGTAGAGACAGCATGAAAGATGGGTTTGTTCAGCCTGGACAAGGGGTCTCTCTCTTTCTCTTCAGGGAGACCTTAGGGTCCCTTCCAAGACTTGAGAGGGTTCCAAGAAAGCTGGAGAGGGACCCTGGACAAGGGCTGGTGAGACTGGACAAGGCTTCCTACTGACAGAAGACAGGGTTGGATTGAATACTGGAAAGAGATCATTCCCTGGTGAGGTCCTGGCAGGCACAGGCTGCCCAGAACAGCTGTGGTTATGCCATCCTGGGAAGTGTTCAAGGCCAGGTTGGACAAGGCTTGGGGTTTGGATCTGGTCTAGTGGGACATGTCCCTTCCCATGGCTGAGTGGGAAACCAGATGAGCCTTCAAGGTCCCTCCCAGCTCCAACTTTCTGTGGTTCTCAGATTCTCTTAGTGCATCCCTCAGCACTTCTTGAGGACATCAGAGAGTGGATGAACCAAACTGACTTTTCCTTGCAGACCCTGTGCCAGTGCCTGATCAGCTTTCAGTGAAGACTTGTGGCCTAGCAGCAAAGGGACTGTACAGGAGAACACCAGGAGCCATGTTGTGGTTGCCCTGTGTTTGCAACAGCAAGGATTGCCATTTCTTGCTCTGTTTTTTATACTTTTTGTACTTCTGCTGTCCTTCAGCCTTGCTGGGTTAAAAGAGGAAGGAGTTGTCTGTCCTGCAGCAGGCAGGCAGTGCCCGTTCCTCATTAAGCCCTTCCACGTCTGGATGTGAAATGCCATGGCAGCCTGCTGGTAGCAGAACAGTGGGATTAGACCTGACAAAACAGCAGTGAGAGGCATGGAATCTTCCTGTCTCTCCAGGTGTTAGGCCCCATACTGCTTCCTTCAGTGAGAATGCCCTTCAAGGATGCAAATATGGCTTTAGCTCAAACCTTCCTACAAATGGCCATTGTTTAAGATGCCCGGGAATTGTCATTTATACTTCTAATGAATAGGAAATGCAGACCTTTGGTTAAGCAGAGGAATGTCTCTGTATTGTAACAGATTTTGCAGACAAGGGCGATATGCAGTCCAGCCAGGAAAGTCAGGAGCAGAGATGGTGGGTACACAGGAGCTGGTACGAAGAGATCAAAGTGACAGCTCCTTTGCCAGGATTCCTGCAGTGGGCCATGATGGCTATGAGCAGGAACATCTGGAAATAATGTCACAGACAGCTGGTGAAGACTTATGGCTTCTGTCTCAAGGTTTCATGACCTATTTACATTCTTGAAAACCCCCAAAAAACTTGGAAGTGCCCTAGGGAGAAACAAAATTCCTTATGTGTACATGCATTTTCTTGAAGCATCTAGGAAGTGTCTTTTCACAGCAGTGTTTCCAAAGCAGTGGGGCTACTGATCACTCCTGAACAGTGAACTGAGAAGCATGCTCCAGCTACCACTCAGCTGAATGGACTTCTTTCTGCCTACAAATTTGTAGTAACTCTCACTCATTCACACTTCAAAGGCCCTGCTGGACAAGAGGCTTTGGCCCCACCTGAAACTGGATCCCATGCCCTTGCTTCAAAAGGAGCAGTAGGCATCGAAATTGTAGCCAAAAGTGCAGAGCCAATGCTTGTTACCATGCACCTGAAAAACTGACCACCTACAGTAAAACAGGGAGAATTTGGCAGGCTGCAGCAACCTCCAAAACAAGTAAAGGCTAGGAATTAGCACTGGGACATGTTTTGCAGAACCATCAAAAGAATAGGAATGAATCCCACAGAGAACTTCCAAAAGGTATAGATTTATGCATCATGCTACACAATCCATCTGTATGTGCAAAAAGACACGGTGGTGCTAAAAAGTGCAAGAGCCCTGTGGAAGGAAGGACTGGTTTCTGGCTAGCTCCCCTAACTGATATGCTGGAACATGACATTCTATCATGTAGAAAATTCCTTTGAGCAGTTTGGGACACCTGCCTTGGCCATGCTTTCTCCTGGCTGCTTTCTCACCTCCTCCCTGTTGGGAAACTGAACGATTTGTTTGTGGACAACAGAAAAGTCCTTGATTTAAGATAAGTACTACTTAGCAGCAACCAATCATCTGTGTGTTATCAACCTTATTCTCATCCTGAATCCAAAGCACAGCACTGCACCAGATATTGAGAAGAAAATTATTTTGAGCCAAAACCAGGACACCCCATCCCAGTCAGCAGGTAACACATCTAGATTAGACTGAGGGTGATGCTCCAGTCATCCCTTCCATCCCATGCTCCTATTAAGCCCCTGCCACCTCACGGCACCAGGAAAGTCACACCTGATAGAAGACCACTTAATTCTGACTCCTAACTCTATTAACCCCCTTGTAAACAGTCTCTTATAACACTTTAAATTGTCCATTATGGCAGCAATGCTTAATTAAGGTGGAACTGACAAATGGGAGTCATCATGATTAATGTTATTATAATGAATACATCTGCAGTTTGGTATAATGCACAGAATGTCTGACTTCCCAGGAAATGCTCAGATAGAGAGGTTGTCTTTTTTATTCATAGGAATAGAATAATTCCTCTGAAGGAATTTCTTTGTAATTTGGCATTAATTAATGTCTCCTTATCATACTGTGTTACCCAGAGCAACAATTTATCTAACTCCTATATATGAAATGTGGACTCTTGTCTAAGAACACCCAGTAATGGAGAAATCCTTTGAAAGAATACATTTAGTGTAGATGATTAAGGCTCAGTCTACTAACTGCCCTTTAAATTAAATAAAGTTAAATAAACTCTTCTTTAAAGTACCACTGTTAACTTTTTCATTAATTAACATATTAAGGTCTTTTTCATTTATATACAGCTGATGCAAGCATATAAAAACTAAAATGTTCCTTTAGCAGAGGAAAACATAATTCAGAGTGTCTATGTGGTAAGAAAGGGGAGAAGTCTGACACACCAGCCTCACATCTCTGGATGTCTGTATGCCAGTCCTGCAGGAAATCATTGTAGGTTTATCTGTACAGCCTGCCTCTGGGGTTAGCCAGAACTGTTGGAGAATCGTGGAAGGTCTTAGAAACATTCTTGGTTGGAAGGGATCCCAAGTTTCATCAAATCCAGCTCCTGGAAGTCCTTGCAGAACTCAGATCTCCAGACCTAGCTTGGACATTGTCTCTCCCTCACACATAATCTCTGCTGGCTGGTTTTGCTGGATTTCTTTCTCAGCACCTATTTAGTTGTGAGTAGGTGCCAGTATGTGGATGATTTTTCAGTACAGTTTCACCTTTTCATATAATCAATAAAAATTTAAATGAGAAGACCTTGGCTTCTTTAAAATCTATTATACCTAGGAACACATTCTGTAAAATTAAGCGTCTTAGGCCACAACCACAGCATAATATCAAGATGCTTTCTAACTTTTTTCCTTGTTGTGATTTGTGTGTTTTTAGAAATGATGACTACAGCGTTCTGTTTCATGCCATGCATTTCAAGAATTGCATGACTGCTGCCCCAGCCGTTCTTCCCTCCTTGTTATGTCACAGACAGTTGTACCTGGCTCATATTATTTTCATATTTATGGCACACCTGTGCCATGCCCTTTCCTTCTCAGTGCTATGTACCACCACATTCTGCCTCTCTTTTAGTTGGAATCGAAATGGAAAGCTTTTTGGCTACTTCTCCCACAGATAACTCTGCCAGAACAACGTGGAAACTTGTATTTGCACCACATTTAGAGGTGGTGTCCTCTTTCCTTTACGACCTGCAAACCACCATCAGCTCACTGTGCTCTCTGCCTGTTCCTTCTCACATGGAAGTACCATCATGCACATTAGAGCCTTGCAAGGATCAAAGGTCTGGAAAGACCTCTTGCATAAACCTTATAGTCCCAGCTAACATAATAATTCTCTGTCATGTTCATTTCTTTCACAATCATAAAAGGAAGGCTCAAAGCTATCACATGCATGTTGTTTACTAATCCATAACTAATGTGACCAATATGAAACTCTGTATATCCACATATGATCACTGAGAAAGGTGTGTGCAGCAAAATTTTTCCTACTCTACAGGGGAAAAAAAGTAAAAAATAACATTCAGCTCTGATGTAACTAAAAAAACTTTTAATTGTTTTCCCTTCTCTTATATTTTATGCTTGGCTGATTCTGCTTATGGGCCCTGGAAAGGCTAGCTCATCAGTTTTTGTTGTTAATCAAGAAGAGTAATGGTGTAAGTTATAAAGACATGAGATGATTCTTTGCTGAATAGGATAACAACTTTCAGAAAACACAAAGTAGGTATTTTAAACTTTTTTAAATGAAATTATAAGACTGCTGTCTGAGTAAACAATGACCCCAAAACATACTGAGAATCCAGAATGGAGGAAGGGTTTCTCCTGTGTTCCTGGTGCAGCAGTTGCTGTTCTAGTAGTAGGGCTCTCACATGGCATTAGTGGCTTAGGGCACCATAACTACTCTGCTAAGGATCAGAAAACATGCTGCAGCTAGGGAAAATGGTGAAAAAATTCTTCACATACCCTTGATCCCATGATAAGTACTGCAGCAAGGACTGTGACAGTGCCATTGACACCTCTCAGAAGGTGCCGCTGGTCCTCAGATATGGGGCAGAAAGAGGGAGAACATCACAAGTCCAGCTGACTTGAAACATTAACTCCTGGCTCATCCTCCAGTCTGTGGCCCACCGACCACTCAGTTCACCCAGTGATCCTGCTTGGGCAATCTCACACACAGGGCCACCTGTGTGGTGTGCTTCACCCTCTCTCCAAGACACAGTTTGGGTGTCAGGACTGCTACTATACTGGTGACCAACTGCTGAGGCATAGGAAAGGGACATCTTTTCAGGGATAAATGCATAGAAAGGTTCAACTTCCTGTGCAAACAAGGACTAGAGCTGCCTTGCAGCCCAGTGGCTGCTTCCTGCAGCCTTGCACTGGCTCATGGCTGCCGTTGTTTGAAGGGCAGGTGGGCTGCCCCTGTGCAGTGGGACAAGAGGCTTATTTGGGCACTTGGCAGAATGAAAAGTCAAGGATGGGAATGAATAAACCCCGACCCTGGCAGCACTGCCTGACATCAGTCCACTCCTCCAGGATCCATCCCTGTGAGCTGCTCACCCCCTTCTTCCCATGACCATTCCATCTGGTGGGAAAGCATTGACACCTGTGCAGTTTTTTTCTGGTCTAGGTGGGGCAAAGAAGGGCCTCCAAGAGAAGAAGGCTGGGAGTGGTGTTAAGCTGGGAGAGAGGCTTGTGATGGAGGGGACAGAGGCCAGTGATGGAGAGGAGGAAGGACCCTGTTGTGGTGCCAGGAGCTGGACTGTGTTGCTGCCAAAGAGAGACAAGACCAAGGTGGGACATGGAGGAGGTCTGACTGCTGAAACAACTGCTTGTGTTGCTGATTGGTCCTTGAAGCCTTCCTATCATGGGTTCAGTGGCAACACTAATCACAGCATTTATTTGCAGTACACTTCATCTAGGAAATTAAACCAACGATCAGTGGCTTATTGCAAGACAGCATTTGACAAGGAACAGCTAAGAGAAAATTCTGGAGGAGCTTTGGGCAGGGCAACCTCTGCTACACAGCAAAATGAAGCCATTTCTAGTAAGTATTGGTGATATTCAACACAAGCCTACAAATTGCCGAAGTGGAGTGAGACAGTCTACCTCACTTTAAATATCAGGTCTGATTTCTATTTCATTATTAGCAGTAATTTACTTCTCCAACCAGGAAACTTTGAGGGAACAGATGTCTAAGTTTTTAAAGCACAGCTAGGAAGTACCACTGTACTATGAAATACTTTTGCTGTGTATGTACTGAGTTCTGAAGTGGATTTAAATGGATGAACTCTGGTGCAGCCTGCTCAGTAATGCATGAAGAAAAGAGTTGGAGGTGTCGAAAATGTCAAATACCTTTCTCATATGAATATTTGACTATTAGTAAAGATAAAATTATCTTTGTGTTTTGAGTTTATAATGTCTCTTTTGTAACAGTAAGAAACAGCACTGATTATGATTTGCTGTTTTCATTGCTTTGTGTGATTATTGGGAACAGGTCAAGAATCATGCCCAGAACAGGCACTAGGTGGAGAAGAATAAGGGACAAAAAAATAAGAAAAGTTTCTGCTTTTTGAAGCCAGGCCATTGCTTCTGTGGGCATCTCCTCACTTTTCTCTGGGTGACCCAACATGCAGGACACAGGGGCCAGAGTGAGGAGAGAGGGATGCCAGTTCATGGGAATTCCCAGAGCCAAGGTGATGCTCCCGGGGACAAGTGGTTCTCCTGGGGCTGGTTTACATCCTGATCCTGATAGTATTTGTGCACTTTGGAAACAGTGTTGAACAAAATCACTAAAAATGGTAGAGATTATTGCAGTTTCTTCTATCCCTCTCTAACTTGTAATTAAGGTATTCTGAAGTGTCAGATGAATAGGAACCAGGATGCCAAAACAAGATAACCCAGATCTTCTGTCTTTTGCAGGCCCCCTCCGAGAGGTCAGATTTCTGTAAATATGAACATTTGGAATAATTCATGGAGTAAAGTTTCATTAAGGCAAACTATTTCAATCACAAACCGTATGCACTCTCTGAATCCAGAACAGAAGCCCATAATTGCGAAAATCTGAAGATGCAGCTGAGCACATGAGATACAGACTAAAGCAATCCCTGAAAAAATGTGCAAACCCTGTCATTTGGCTTTGCTCTTCACATACATGTAAGTACCAGGGGAGCAGAAGGAACAGTGGGCTAGTCCATGGTGCCTATTCAAGACCCACTTCTACAAGCCCAGGGGAACACAGGGGAAGAGAAGTAGTTGGGAGCCCAAATTAGGAACTCATTGGAAGGAACATCACATACAGGACCCTTGCAAGTTTGTCCCAGGGAAGGCTCAGGGGAACACAGGCAACTAACAAGAAGACAAAATCTGTGCTCTGCTGCTGGAGGGATATGCACTCTTGAGATATATTCCCACTTATGGATTCTGCCCTACTCAGCAAGAGAAGAACTGGTGTTGTCTGTGTTCCTGTACGTGCTCCATGAGTCTGTGTTGAGCTGTGTGGCTAGATGTCCTCACGTGTGTGAACATACATGAGTGCTTCTGCACACACCTCCTTGGAGCATATGCTCAAACTGCTTCTGGCTCGACCTCACCTGGGCTGCTGGATCCAGCACTTGATACCACCATTCTTCACCACCTGCCAGCTGAGAAACATATCCCACATTTCACTGGAACAGTGCTTCATTCTCCAAATGTATAATCCTTTCCACAGCAAAAACTGTCTCAAGTCATCAGATATGCAAAAATTCCATCTGCATTGCTTCTCTTGCCTGGTGTAAAAGCCACATCATGGACATTTTATCGATCACTAACAGGAAATTGAACCTTATGTTCAAACATGAGCAGCCCTTTAGGAGAAAAGTAGCAGTTTTTCCTGGGGGTTTACTTCAGCCTCCACAGATCCTGTGCCCTTATTCCAGAGCTGCTAACAGCTGAGAAACACTTTCCAATAAGGAGGAATGAGGTTCACCTGCCCAGTGCAGATCCCACTCTCCTGCACCTCTGAGGAGAATGGCATGAGGTCACAGAGCATCCTCCTGCCAAGCAATGGCACAGCAAATCCTCTCTGTTATCCCTCAATGCAGGATTTTAAACATTCAATCTTAAAATATTCATCTGTCCCTCTCTTTCTCAGTTCTCAGAAAGTCTTTCTCAGACTTTCTCAGTCTGGATTTCTGTCCCTCACACAGCGATTTTCAAAATTTTGTTAGAAAGGCAGTCCTCAGAAATTCCAGACTGATGTCAGTATTATAGGTATTAAATACACTTATGTACATGTATAGAACTGCATCCCTACTGTGAGGCAAGAAGGGGAAGATCCTAGGACTTGGCCAAGTCCATAAGGAACACCCTCTACAGAGTGAAGATCCCACTTTCCATGTCCTATGGTAGCATTAACTAATACTCTTGTGCCATGTGGTGCTGGCAGCTCTCTGTTTGTTGTACAGAAATGTAAACAGTTATGATATTAAACTTATTCACTTGCTTGGACTTTAACTTACTAAGTAAGCTAAATTAATTGTCGAGTTAAAACAACAAATGCTATGGATGACTGTAGCTATGTAAAGGTAGCCGTGCCCAAGCCAATTTTTTAACCTGTTTAGTCTGTGCAGGAAAGTGGGAGTAAATATGTATTTTTAAAAAACTTGCATTGTTCCAATTAATTTTACTCTTTTAGACATGCATGTTTTGCAAAAGAAGGGAGGCTGGGGCAGAAAAAGTATTTGACAGATTCGTACTCCTCAAAGGACTGGTAAAAAGGGTCATCAATTCACCCAGTTAATCTTTGGTCTAGCCAGGGAAACCCAATATCCCACTGGACAGCCAGCAGTTGCTGCTCATGGAAACCTCCCCCACTGCATAAAATGAATGGCTTATTTTCAGACCATCAAATCCATTTAACAGGGAGGTGAAATATGCAATTAGTATCATAGAAATGAGCTTCAGGTCATGATGCATCTTAATTAGCTATGTAATTTTATTTATGTTCCATTTGTAAAATACAATCTTGTAATTACTGCCTGAATGTTGAGTGAAGTTGGTTTTGGGGTTTTTTTAGCCTTGAGTCATAAAGGAAAAAGAAATGTTTGGCAGATGGGGAGGGAAGTTTCCTGAGGTTAAATGAGGTTTCAGCACACACGTGCTCCACCACTACTTGAAGGGCTGTGGATTATGTGTTAGCTTTTGGGTCTCAAATTTAATAAACAAACAGAAAATCACAAGTAGTCCAAATGACTCTTCTGGTAGGATCTGTTCACATAGTATAATTTCTGCTAGGAGCTATTTGCTTTTCATCTCAGGTAAAAGGGAACAACAGACACTAGATTTTATTTGTCCTGCACCAATCTTGCTTACTTAGGGTCAGGATTATTGTTTGCTGGAAATCTGTTTCCTGAGACGTTTCTTGACAAACAATCACTCTTGTTTCTCCACAATTCTTTGGGAAGAAGAATGTTTGAAAGACTGCTGTTTGGTGAGGAAAATCTCCTTTTCAGATATATCTATGACTCTAACATTTTGCTACTTATTCAGGATGATTATCCATTACTAAACACCTAGTAAATGAAGCAGTCTTGTTGGTGTGCCCCCAGGAGTGATCACGGCTTTTCTGGATTGGATTTGACAGCAGTAACATTTTAGCCGCAGCAGACCATGGCCAACCTTCAAATAGGATTCTCAAATTCTCCCAGTGTGACCATGCAGGATGCTGTAGAGGGTGTTTTGCAAAGGGTGAGCAAAGGCAAATCCTGTGGAAAAAAACAAACCTGGGGGAAAACCCCATATTTCACAGTAGATGAGGAAGGGTCATATCTCCAGGGTAGATGGGTGTCAGTACCACAGCAGATGATGCAAAACCACTCTTGCATAAGTACCTAAGAGCACTGCTCACCTCACTCCCCACAGTCCTGCTACATGCTTGCTTGGAAAGAAGTGAATAATCACAGAATTACAAAATCATTTAGGTTGGAAAAACTCTTTAAGATCAAGGCTAACCATTAGGTCAGCATTGCCAAGGCCACCAGTAAACCATATCTACATGGGCCACATCTACATATCTTTTAAATCCTTCCAGGGATGATGACTCTACCACTGCCCTGTGAAGCCTCTGCCAGGGCTGCACAACCCTTTTAATGAAGATTTTTTCCCTAACATCCAAACGAAACTTCTCCTGGCACAATTTAGGGTCATTTCCTCTTGACCTGTCACTTGGTACTTGGGAGCAAAGTTCAACCTCTACCTCCCTACGACTACTTTCATGTAGTTGTAGAAGCTGCAGGGGATCAAGAGGATGCAAGTTGGAGGGAGCATTGGTACTTGGCAGGCTACAAAACTTTCTCAGAGTCATTCACAATTCATAGAGAATTGATGCATTGTAATTCAGAAGAAAGAAGTCATCCAAAGAAGTCAACATGTTACCTTGGGGCTTACTCACTGGCTTTGCAAAGTACATGTCATGTTCCTGCTTTTATTCAAAGAGGCATTTCATTAGAGTGCAGAAAATATTTCCATTTAGAAAAGCTGTCTTGCAAAATTAGTGAGCATGTAAAGCCTTCTAAAACTACTCATGGTTACTTAATAGCTGATTAATAATTAAATGATAGCTTGTAATTAATTACAATGCAGACAACAATTCCTAGTTCTCCTGTAAAGCAGAAGAGCCAGATTGGACGAGGGCAGAGCCTGCAAAGCCAACAACAAATAATGATGCTGCTGATCAGTGTCACCTGTTCTCCACCTGGTCTGTGATCACCCCTCTCCTGAAGAGCCAACGCCTCCTGGAAATGGAGCAGAAAAATGCTGGAGACAGGAGCTTTGAGAGCTTCAGCTTTGAGAGGTAGGTGGTGGGGAAATAACTCCCATCCTGAAGTATCAGCTGGATACAGATGTGCAAAGCTGACATTTCGTCAGGATGCATTTGCTGTCAGAAGGTATGCCTGGGGTTCATCAGAGCCCAGGAACTCGGTGATTCCTAATAGCTGCTACCAGAGAACAATCCTCTGTTGAGCCTTCTGCAGAAGAAGAGTCTACCATGTGAACAGTGGCACTGGCATCTTGGAAGGTCCAGTTCACCTCATTACAAAGTCACAGGCATTCCAGTGGAGGTGGTGTCCAAAAAAATCTGGCTACTGAACCACTTTGTCAAGTCTGTATTGTGATTGAAATGGTGCTTCAGGAAACTGGAGGCTGGTGAGTCCTACCTCCTCACCATGACTTTTTCAGCACAGCCGGAGAGGATGGTTTTCTAGTGGTGACACAGGTCAGAAACCACATGACCTTAGATGTGTTCTTATAGCTTCAACATTCCTGCACTGGGTGATGCAGCTTCAGAGAAGTTATTCTTTTTGATGCATTCAGTAACAAATGAATGGAGGTGCCTGGGGTAGCCTGGGAGCTATCTGGGAAGCCGAGAAACACTAGCTGCACTGCTGGGGAAGAAGCTCTCTAAATGGAGGGACAGGCAAGCTGGAAAATCTTAAACCAACATATTTTCTTCTGTTCTCTGAAGGCTAGAGTCCTGAGGGCAGCCTGGGGCTGACAGGGCAGAAGCCTACAGGTGGCTGGGGACTTGAGCTCCAGCTCAGCCAGGAAGACCAGGATGTCCTGTCTTTTGCAGAACTCTGAATTTCCAAGCTCAGATAGAGAGAGAAGCACCTATTAATCACTCCAACTGCCTGGTCTCCCCACTCTCTCCCTCCCCCCCTTCCCCCCCTCACTCCAATTTCTCTCCTTCTGGCTTTTTCCCCCTCCCAGTGATCCTGGATCTCTTGCAGTATAACCTGCATTATAGGAAGATGTGGTCTCCTGCTGCATTCCCGAAGATCTACAGGGGTGGAACAGGACAGAGAAGAGGAGAAGGGGCTTTGCAAAGCAAATCCATGGGTGAAAGACTGAGATCTGTCCCAGGGTGAACCCAGGACCTTCCTCTTTGTCCCAGACATATGGTGGAGGAACAGGACAGTGGCTGGTTGGCTGGTTGCTACACTCCAGCTTGTTGATGACGAAAGAAAATCAGCTGCCTCTGGGCTTGACACGGACCTGTGAGCTCTTTTCATTAAGGGAAGACACCAGCTGCTGAGGCCCCCAGGAGAGTCTCAGGGTTGCAGAGGAGAGAGGGATAAATGAATTGTGTCACTTTGCAGTGACTTGGAAAGGGATAACAACAGATCACAAGCAGCACCTTGGAGATCTTACTGTGCAAATAGGAAAAGAGTGGAAGATGAGCAAACTGTGGTGATGCCAGTGATCACATCCAAAACCAGAGCTGCCAGCATGTTCCTTGCAAGAAGTTCTCCACCATAATTGCAATTATCCAGAGATAAACAGCACACCCACCTCTAACTCCAGGGAATTTAGGCAACTTCCATTTAGGAAGGTTTGAATATTTTCTTATTAAATTTGTCAGTATCTTCAAACTAATTCAAATACAGAAAATTATCTGAAGAACTTCCTGGTTTTTAATGATTTATTGTGCTCCAGTGCAGACCAGAATTTGTGAACCCCACTTAGCTCTCTCAAGGAACAGGAAGAAATTCCCACTACCATAGTGATAATGTCTGCAGATGCCACAGGTTAGCAGAATGTCTGATTTGGTAGATCACTCAAATCTGCAGAGTATGCTGGTTTTACTTGACAAACACATCTTTCACATGATGAAATGCAAGGTCAGGCAGGTGAGTGCATGAAATGTTCTCAGCCTTGTAGGAAGGAGGGAAGTTGTCGAGTCACCATCCCTGGAGGCATTTGAAAGCCATGTAGATTTGATGCTTGGAGACATGGGTTAGGAGGAGCCTTGGCCGTGCTTGGGGAACTCTGTTCTGAGTACCACAGCAAAGTAAAGTGTTTCAGAGTCAGGAAATACATAGGCAAACTGGACATGGCTTTTTGTAAGTCTCCTAGAATAACTCACACCCTGGAAACCATAATTAATTTGAGAAATTGAAGGAAGAGCAGCTCCTTTGGTTGTCCCAAGGGTCAGTTTGAAAACAACTTGACCTATCTGGTCTGAAAAGCTTGAGCTTTGAGCATAAGGCTGCAATATGGCAGAGAAGAGCTCCTGCACTGAGCAGAGACACAACGGGAATCAAGAATTGTGTTGCGCAAACAAAGGGTATCTTGAACAAATTTAAGTTGGGGAGATAATTGAACACTGGATCCTTTGCAATAAAATGAGTTTTTCACTGTTGACTCCTCCAGGTGTAGATTCAAAATATAAATTAGGTGCTGGCCTTGGAATTGCTGAGAAAGGCTGATGGTATAAAGCGCTCTCATTCCGGGAGACAGGGCAGGTGATGTTTCTCTTTCTGGCCTCGCCACATCAGGTACTATGCACTGAACTTCAACGAGAGTGCAATAAAACCCATGAAGGTTTGGTGGTGGAGGTCCTGCAGCATCACCTTTACGCCTGGGTTAGACGCAGCAAAACACACTTTTCTCTAAACATTGGAGACAGTCGTTCAATTTTGACTCCTACAGTGCAAAACCAATGTGGTAGTCAGAAGCCTTGCAAACAGAAGCTGGAAGGCTGAATAAATGTGCCACGTTGCTCTGCTGCAACACCTTAGATGAATTCCACCATGCGGAACAGACCTGTCCTGGGAAGGTTAAGGTTTGGAGTCCGTAGGTCTCTGGCTGGCAGAGGCTGACCTCCAGCAGCTCCTACAGAGGAGGCTGTGTGTGCACAGACCTTGGCCCCTGGACACCTGTATAATTGCTTTAAACCTTTTCTTTGGGTCAATAAATCCCTACCAACTATTTTCTAAAAAGGGGAGTACACAGGTGACAAACTGCTTACAGTAGAAATAATGTGAATATTAAGTTAATCAAAGCATTCACATTGGAAGGGATTAAAAGAGGGAAGGGGGAAAAAAAGCCAGCTCGTAACAAGCAATCCATGTCACTTTTTTTCCCTCCTGTGTACTCTTGCTCTGTCCCATTTGTCTAGCAGTAATCTACATTTCAAATTATTACATGGGAAGCTGAAGTGGTAGTGACAGGGATAAACGAAGCTTGTTAAACTAATAGCTGCACTAATGCCCAAATATGTGAACTTCCAGAGTCAGGCAGCATCCAAGGCTGCCGGAGCTGTCAGCCCCGCTCCCCCTGGGCTCGTCCGCCAGCCGCTGCCACATGATGAATGGCCCTGTCGAGTAAATTCATCCGGGGCCCAATTAAATAGGCAGAAATGAACTAGAGCCGTCAACCAGGGAGAGAGAAAAGGAGAGGGAGGGAGGGAGGAAGAAAGAGAGAAGATTTAAAAAAAAAGCCAAGGGGTGGGAGGAGGGGAGAAATATTCCTCACAAAGTCAAGGAAGCTCTGGCGCAGTGAAGTCATTCTGTCAGAAAATGGCCATTTAATGCTTTGCCGAGCCCACGACAGATAAGTCATCTGAGGAAGCTTTAGTGGAGTCCCAGGGCATTTCATTTATTAATTATCAGCTTCAAGTGGGGATTGCAGCCACCTCTGTCTCTTCCCCATCCCTTTTCTGCACTGAATGCTGTCAGACCCGTGCCTCCTCCCTGTCAGGTGGGAGGCGGCTGAGCAGCCACGGGCCACTTGGGCACACAGAGGTGGGGACAGAGGAGAGAAGGCACTGCGAGCTCTTCATGTATCCTTCTACTTCATCTTTGTCAAAAAATCCAGCCGTGGCACTTCACCCCTGGCTCCAGCCCTCTCCTTCCCCTCTTGGACCCAAAAACCCCCAGCACCACAGGGACTGCTCAGACCCAATAAAATGGCCCTACCTGCTCCACCGTGTCCCCTCCTGTCCCCCATCCCCTCCCCTTTAGGCAAGCCAAGCCCTGAGGAGATGTCTCCTCTGCTGCATGTGGGCAGGGGCTGGGCCCATGGATAAAGCAGCCCTTGGAGGCCATGTTCTCCCTCAGGAAACCAGAGACATGTTGGGTGGCTTTGGATGAATATTCAACCTGCTGCATGCAGGACCTCCTGTCCCACATGTCCTTGCTTTATCCCACCAGCCCTGTGCCCGCATTTGTCACCTCAGTGCTGAGCCCTGCCTGATGTGGTGCCTCCCTATCACCAGCAGTGACGGGGTAGGTGAAGGCAGACCAGGGAGAGCTGCTGACCTGGGTGAGTCCTCAACCAATTTTCCCTGGTAGACTCCAGCACAGTGGATGGCAGCCAGTGAATGTATCTTCCCAGAGCCTTCTCCAAAGCCACAGTTTTTCTTCTGCTCTGCATACAGACATGGCCAGCCACTTCTCAAGGAAAACTTGGCACTGCTTTTGGTGAAGTAGCCCCTTCCTCCAGCATCAGTCCCTAAGTTCTTGCTGAAACACCAGGCTGGTGAAACCCAAAGGCTATCATTCAGCACTGCTGCTTCACATCACAAAGGACTTGCCCCATCTCTCTTTCCGGCCACACACTTCAAATAAGTTCTAAAAATAACATATTAGTTATTTTTATTGGCAGGATACACGACATGGTGTTTGGACAAAGCAATTAAATTAATGTAGGAGCACTCTCACAGCCCAGAAAAGTGATGTTTATCTAGTGAGAGGCTGGGAAAAAAGTTGCAGTTCACGATGGGATACATGAAGGATGCCCAGCCTGGCACGGTGAAGAGTGGCTGGCAGCCCAGTTGGCCTGTTCTCTAATCCATACTAACTCCTGGTCCTGATTCTTGATCCATGGAGGCTGCAGGGGCTGTGGCAGGAACAAAGTAACTATTCAGTTGTGCAGAGATTAGCATCTTGATAAACCTGGTCCTGGCTCTGCTTCATTCGGTGGTTTCCCATCTGGGAACAATCTGGGGACAATCTCTATAGCACTGAGACTTTTGTTCACCTCTGCCAGGTCTCTCTAGCCCTGCAAGTCTAGGGCATAATCTAGCCATAAATTCATAGAATCACAGAATGGCCTGGGTTGGAACGGACCCTAAAGATCATCTCATTCCATCCCTTGTCTAACCTTTGTCTGGAACATTTCCAGGGATGTGGCATCAACAACTTCTCTGCGCCTCACTACCCCTACGGTCAAGAACTTTTCCTAATACCTAATCTAAGCCTATTCTCTATCCATTTGGCCCTCCCCTCCCCTCAGGCCCAAGTTTAGGCACAGCACTCAAGATGAGGCCTTACCAGTGCCCAAAGCAGAGGGACAATGACTGCCCTGGGCCTGCTGGCCACACTATTCCTTATACAGGCCAGGTGTCATTTGCCTTCTTGGCCACCTGAGCACACCAGGGCTGCCAACCAGTACCCCCAAGTCCTTCTCCAGCTTTCCAGCCACTCTTGCTCAGCCTGAAGCTGCCTGAGGCTCTTGTGACCCAAGGGCAGGACCCAGCACTTCTTGCTGAACCTCATTCTGCTGACCTCAGCCCATCGAACAAGCCTGTCCAGATCCCTCTGCAGAGCCTCCATCTCCTTAAGCTTGCCACTCCCAAAGCTTTCTCTGCATTAGCTGGCCCAGTGTGTGCCTTCCAATATTGTCCCCAGTTAGGGGTCCCATCCACTTTGCTCGGGTCTCATGATGCAGCACCCTGCACTACAGACAGCTGTGAAACACCACTGGCACAGCTTAACTGCCATGAGGTCCACCAGAAATGCTCATCTGCCATCCATACAGGAGCCCACCCCCTGCCTCACCTCTGTGCATGGCAGAAGACATATCCCATGGTAATAATATGTAAGTGACAGTGTAAAGCCTTGGCATAATGTCAGCATTTGCTTCCAAAACATTGGACTCTCTGTTGGAGCACAACAGAATCACTCACTGTGGCACCCAGTGCCTGGAGGATAGCTAAAGGAATAATTAAAGAGAAGTTCTGTTTGCACTAAAAATGTCAGGTTATTTGGTTCTCTTTCTTTCACAGGGCAAAGATTTTTCTTATCAAAAATCTATTCACTAAAATGCTAATGATAGTCAGTGATTAGAAACTGCTGCTCAAGTTTTGAAAGTTCCCAGTGGGTTTCATAGACACGGCATGTAGCTTGTCAGTTTAGGAAATGCTTTCAACAAATCAAACTTCAGGGTATGATTTTTTTTTTTTAATATTTCATTTCCTTAATGCTTCACTGTGCTAAAGCCAACAGGGACTTCTGAGTTAAGTGACGAAGACCACATTATTAGTTGCAAAGTCAGTTCTGATAGAAGTCTCTCATGGCAAGGTGTTCTCAGATAGGCATAGAGGAACTGCTAGCAAATGTATGTGACGCTTATATTAATTAAAAAGAATAATTGTTTTATTAAAGTGAATTATGAACTTCTTATTTATTAGCATAGAAGAAGTTGTCTGCCAAGAAGCACAGACTTTCAAGAAACAGAGGGCTCAGCTTCCTCCAACTTTACTAGGATTCCTGAAAACCAATTTGGTTGCAGGCAATACCGTATTTATGACAGCACCTGGCATTCAGGATAGACACATTTAGGACTGTTTGTGGAGCCTTTGTAGGTTTCCAAAGCATCAGTGCGACCTTTGCTGCAGGGTTAGAGGAGAATGTATGACAGCCAGTAAGTCTGCAGTTCAGATCCTGGATCCCAGCACACACTTGTGGGGTGCCCTGTTACCCCAAGACCAGCGTTTCCTCCAGCCTGACACAGGTGCTACTTTAATTCACAGTCCCTCTTCTGCTAAAAACCCACAGTTTAAACTTCTACCCAAAATTTCATGGGAAAATTGCATTTATGTGAGATTGTTCCTTGTGTATCTGGGACTTTGGAGCCATGACTTACTACTTCCCAGTGAAAAACACAACAGCTTCTGTCAAGGAAGCCATGTGCAAAGTGAATGAATATCTTTGTGTTTTATGTCAAGACCCCTCGACAACCAATTGAATAAAGCTGGTTGAGCAATGTCAACAGATGAACTGAAGAAGCTATGTGTATGCACACTTGCTCTTCAGAGTGGTTGTTCCATGGCACAGAACTCTGCCAAGGGCTGTTCTCCAGGCTAGCCACTCCATCTTTATAAATTCAGCTTCCATGAAAACACAAGTATGACTGAGGTGGTCCCCTTCATTTCTTGCCAAGAAAAGCAGAAAGCACCACACATATACTTATATCTGATTAGAGAACAGGAGTGCACAGATGAAGGAACTGGGAGATGAGTGATGGTCATTGATGAAGAGCAGGAGAAAATCTCCTGGGCATACCCATGAGTGCTCCTTTCTGCACAGGGCTTACAGACCAGGAGATCTAAACAGAGCTCTAAGTGTGGAAAATAAATAATTGAACTATTTTGATGCCTTTTAAGTTTCTCAAGTCTGCTCAAGCTGTTTCACTGCATGAAGCAAGAGGGAGAGTTTAAAATCACAGGGAAAAAAAACAGCAAGTGATTACTCTGCTGATTAAGGGGAAAAAAGCCCATCATATTTTCTAAGAAATGAGTTATAGATGCTTTGCTTATTAAATGTCCCAGATTTTGTTAAAGTATGGGTTATTGTAAAAATAAGACAGTGGGAGGTATGTTTAAAAGGTGTTCTTTGCTGTTGTAAATACTAATGAGAAGCAGCAGAGGAGTTAAGTGATAAGACAGTGTGTTTGGAGTTCTATGTGTACATGAGTAGTACATATGCACGCCTCCTCTGGTTAACCCACTCCACGGGCTGCAGTGGTCCAATGCTCTCTGGGATTACCCCAGAAGGCATGTCCTCATCACACAATCCCAGCCTTCGGCCTCCTGCTGCCTGCAGGATGCACAAGTCCTCGTTCACCCAGGAGCACCTTGCTCCCCCTGGCTCCCACCCACCTGCATGCTCCTACAGGAGCCACATCCCTCAATCAGGGTAGACAAGTGTTCCCCCAGTGTGAGGCTTTACTGCCACGCTGTGAACAGCTTGTCTGATGTCTGATGGCAGAACAATCCACCATTTTTAGTGTCTTGGGGGCGGGGAAGAAAAGATCCTTCCCACACAGGTGCTTCAACAGGATGGTTGATGGTCCTTAAAGAAAAGGAAAATAAACAAAGGAATAGATTAAAAAAACCTTCCCTGCAGTTCTTACCATACAAGGGCCCTTATGTGGTAAGATGTCCTCTGATACTCATAATCCTCAAGATCAAAGGAAATTTGGAAATCTCAAGGAAGGGCTGGTGTGTGATCACAGGCGGAGATGAAGGGGAGCTTTTGCCTCATTTACATTTCTGCAGACCTGGGTCATAGTTTTTATTTGCCCTCACCACTCTGCAACAGTACCCTCCTACCTCTGACACTACCCCTGGAGAAACAGAGGAAAAAATGTGGGATGGCAATGTGTTGGAGGTTAGGATTTTTTCTTCTTCTTCTTCTTCTTTATCTCAGGGAATTTTCTACCATTTGTTACCTAAGACATAATAAAGATGATACTTATGAGAGACAAAAGATGTAGCCAAGGAGAAGGCAGAGGGGTTCAGCTAGCTGCACTCTTTTAGCTGAAGTGCCTTCTCTTGGGAAGTGCAGGGATGCTGCAAGATTTTGGCCAGGGAGGGGGGCCGGGTTGAGGGGTGAGGGGCTGGGTGGGAGGGGAACAGTTGAGTTGCCAGTACTGCATGGAAAATTCACTGCCACTGCGGAGTCCAGCCATTTACTGCTTCTCCTACTTTGCTCATAAGAGCAACTGTTGAAATGGGACCTGTTTTTCAACACCCAATCTCGCTAAAAAGGACACTCACCATCTACTTGGATGCCTCAGGGGAAAATCCAGGACCCCAACCTCCTCACCCCCCTCTCCAAGGGAATGTCTCCTGGCTGTTTGTGGGAGCCTGGCTGGCACTACCCAGCCTTGCTGTTTTTCCGCCACTGCTTTGGGTTTTTTATGACACTTTAAACCAATAGCCTGTGCCCACCAGGACACCCCATGGGGCTCCTACTACAGCTGAGGAGCTTCTGATACATTTCCTTTGCCACCCGGGGGTATGCCCGTCTCTGCTGTCCCAGCTCCACTCGGAGGTTCCTGGGGCAGCCCATTTCGCCATCCAGAGGGGCAGTGACACTGACTGTCCCTGGGGATTTGCAGAGGAAGCCGCTTTTCTCTCTCTCCCGCCGGCCCGCCCGCCATTACCGCCTGAGGGAGACGCGGCCGAGCTCGCGCCACAGCGCCCCCTGCAGGCACGGGGGAATCCCGGCAGGGCCCTGCCCGGCCCGGAGCCAGCAGCGCCCCTGCTGGCTGTGGCCGGAACTGCAGCGCAGGGGAAGGTGCCCAGCCCAGAGAGGCTGTCCCGGGGTTTCTGGCTTTCCCTGTTTGCTGGTGCTGCTGTTGTTGTTTTTTGTTTGCCTTGTTTTATATCGATTCATTTATTTATTATTATTTATATTCTAGTAATGAACTATTATTCCTTTTCTTATATCTTAGCCCTGACAGCCCCGTAATTGCAAAGCTGAAATTTCAAAGTTACAATAACTTGTAGGAAAGGGCGTCATAGTTTCCTTTCCAAGGGGAGTTCCCACCTTCCTTGGCAGACACCTGTCCTTTAAACCAGGACATAATGCTTGAAACAAAAGCAAAGGATGAAGAGAGGGACAGGCTGGTTAGAGATGTTAATGGTCAGCAAAGGGATTTTCCAACACTGGAACATACTTTCTGAGTTAATCAGAAACCATAGGTCTAAAATTGACTGGCTTTAGCCCAAACAAAGTTGTACCATGTTGTTGTATAAAAAAATTCATGGTAAAGTTGTACCATGAAGCATCAAGTAAAAGATAATAATGATAATATTTTTTAAAAAATGAAATCTTAATGACAAAAATTTGTTTGTTTTTGTAGAAAGACGTGTATAATTCTTTGTCAGTTAGGCTTAGATGAATCTGTCACTTTGAAGTAAAATTCTTTTTCATTATTTGATACAAACCCAATAAATCTCTCCAAAATTTTTAAACCAAAACCAACCAGGAAGGCTAAAACCAGGCAGAATTTGTTTCTCTGTGCTTAGGGTTTCACAGAGGGAGGACTGTATTTGCAGACCATCCTTTAGCTTCTGGACAATCCAGTTTAAAATAAAGTGGAAACTCGACATTTCATAAGGATTTGAGAGATTTCATGCTTTACTGGCGACGACATTCCATAAGGAAGGTTATGTAATGCTGGAACAGGGAAGGAAATAGCTTTGTGTGCATCAAACTTGGGTTGAATTTGAACATCACTTACTCTGCTTTTACCTTTCAGCAGAAGGGTAACAGAGGCCACCCAAACCAGCAGCAAAGCATTCATGCAGACAGAAGCACCAGAGCACCCTCCCTGGTCAGAAGAAGGATGGTGAAAATCTGGTCCAACAGATAGAATGGTGTCTTGTCTGAGGAGACAGATAACATGTTTTGGAGGCATCACATCGGTCCCACTGCAGCTTTGCTGCAGGGAAAGGGGGACAAGAAGGGACTTGGAAGCATTCACACATCCTGGGCTCAAGACATCTTAGGAGGTGGCTACTCCTTCCCATGCACATGATCTAGATGATGGACAGAGATTTCACTCCTGGCCAGGAGGCACCCAAGACAAGCTGAGCTGAGCCCCACCAGTGCAGGGAGAGGATTGGTCAATGCCTGTCATTTCAGCCCACTACTGTGTACATACCCTGAACTATATTTCCTCTTGCAACCTCCTCAGCACAGATCTGTCTCCTGTGCTATCGAAACTGGCAAATTTAAGTAAATGCCAATAACTCCATTTCAGCCCTATTTCTTTTGTCATCGTCATTGAACTTGGCTTACTAATGATTTCTTAGAGTTTCAGGTTGAATGGGCATCCATAGATTTTCCTTCTTTCTGGGTTAAACCTGGAGGTATCATCAGCTGTGTTTCTGTCAGCTCTTAACTGTTCATTTCACTTGCCCATGGCCAAGACTCTACATAAATCTGAGGATGCAGAACGGATGCTGTGGTGAAGGAAAAGGGCTTTATATCAAGGCCACATTGTTGCATGCATTATGTTGTGACACCACAGCACTGCATCAGATTCTAATTATACCTGGTTGACAAATACCCAGCCATTTCAACTGGAGATAGAGTGTCTTTGACTGAGTCCATTTGGGCTTGTGATTTTTGACAGCTGACTTTGCCAGTTGTCTGCTTATACTGATTTTTTTTTCCCCTGCTAAAACCAACTTTTATATAACAGCAAGTCTGGGTTCATTTGCTTTAAGTACAGATCCCATAAGAGGCAGGGGAGTGAATTATATTCTCCCTCTTGGTCTCATGCAGTTACTAAATTACATTTTTAGCACCTGAAATTAACGGCTAACTGGAGGCAGGCTAAGGAGAGAGTAAAGTTAATGAATTGACTGAATATGATAGCAGAGGATAGCAAAGAGCCATGTTTCTTCTACCTGTTTACCCAAATTTTACTGAAGCAAGAAACCAGCAATTACTTGTCAGTCCCCGGGTATCCATGAACTAACTAAGCCAAACTGACAGCCATGGATGTCACCACTTCCGTCACCAGGCAGGTGGCATTACTCTGGGAAGCAGTAAGTCTGTCACTGGCCAGCCCTGGTGCTAGTGATGGGTGGACTGAGATATTGTTTCTCTTTCCAGTGGAGCTGTGCCAGGCAGGTATCAGGTGGACTTACAGACCAACAGGAGTTTTCTCATCCCTGTGGATTCTCCACCACTGGTTGGAACCAGGACAGTAGTGCTAACCTGGGGAGAAAAAAGGTCACACAGTGTAAGCACAAGTCTGCAGGTCAAGCTCGGGCTGATTTCATTTTTCCACTCAATGTGTTTCCCAGCAGGTCAGAGTTACTGGAGACACTCTCCTGGGCTTTCTAGAGTGATGCACAGCAGTGAGTTCAGCTCATTGAAAGCCACCTTTTTTAAACTTCTCCTCTTTTTCTGTCTTCTTCTCAGTTGTGCACAAGCTTCTGCCCCACTCAGCCCCATGATGCTGCCAGCCCTGTGGCCTGCTGAGGCTTGGTTCACCCCATCCCAATGGATCAGGACACTGTCCTGATTGGGACAGTGGGTGTTGCAAACACAGGTACTGGGTGCAGGTGTAAAATGCCCCCCAGAGACAGGGGCTCTCTACAGGGGAGTGACCTCCTGCTGCCTTTGGTCACTGTGAGAGGCATATTTGCTGGTCCCTGCTTGCAACCCTTATCAGGAACACTGAGTTAAGCTTTGCCTGTCAGCATCATTAGGAAGAAGTTTTTTATGGAAAGAGTGACAAAGTATTGGAACTGTCTGCCCAGGGAGGTGGTGGAGTCACCATCCCTGGATGTGTTTAAAAAAATAGACTGGATGTGGCACTTGGTGCCATGGTTTAGTTGAGGTATTAGGGCATGGGTTGGACTTGATGATATTGAAGGTCTCTTCCAACCTGGTGGTTCTGTGATTCTGTGATCACCACCTTGGTGCATCCCACAGCCATTAAACTGGCTGGACATACAACACAGTGCAGTAAGACTGTAAACTACTGGGTTTGTACCTCAGATTTGGTCAAACTGCTTTCCTTTCATCCTCGCCATCAGTGTTCCAATGCCACAGCTTCTCTTACTTTGGGGACAGAGTTGAAGCAAGGGCTGGGAATCAGCCTGGTATCTTGTATTGGGGTCACAGCAGCAGAAAATGCTGCAGGAGATCAGCTCTTTAGAGAGGAAATCTTAAGAAAATACAAGAAAATGTGGAAACTTAAATAGCAAAGTAGCAATTTGCTTTGAAACAGAAGAAATATTTACTCAAGCAGCCCCTTATGATATGAAAAAGTTGATATGAAAGAGTTGATATGAAGAAGGTCCCCAGCAGGTGGAGTGGAAAGCTGCTAGCCAGGCAAAATCTGCAATTTCTAGCTTAGGAGAAACACCAGGGTTTCAAAATTTGTCATCCTGATTCAGAGTGAAATAAGTATTTCTACAGTTACTATTCAGAGTGATTTGATCCAGAAAGATGGCATTCCACAATCCTGGCATTTCATGGGGGAACTGAAACCTTTTCAAATATGTTTCTTTTGCATTTCTTTGTATCACTTCAAATTATGTCAAGCATGGAATTGGATCTTAGGGGACCCCTCCTCTCCCTGCCAAATCCCTTGCCCCAACCCCCTTTCCCCAAAAAAACAAACCAAACCTCAAGCTGCTGCACTGGGCTGTTTTAAAATAAAGATTCCAGAATTAAAAATATCATTTGGAAGTTTCTCTAGCAGAAATTTCTGATTTTCTCAAAATGATTACATATGCTAAAACTTCCCTCTTCAGGTGAAATTGATGCTTCAAAACACAGTGTGTGGAAAAGTTCACGACCCACTTCAGCTGACTAATAGCCAGAGCAAGCAAACAAAATTATGGCACAATAACAGGTTCTCATTAAAGCCAGCAATTGATCTAGGTCTGTGCTCTTGGTTAAAGAACCATCATTTGGTAGCATTGAGAAACAAAATCACAGAATCAGTTAGGTTGGAAAAGGCCTCTAAGTCCAACTGTTACCCCAGCACTGCCAAGGTCACATCTAACCCCTGCTCCTAAGTGCCACTAGGGATTATGAATAATAAAGAGGTACTATAAATAAATGAATAAAATAATCCTAAAGCGCGTTTGTGTGGACTCTTTGATCACTCACACCCACAAAAATGCTACAGACAACGGACTGTTAAAAATTGTACTTGGGCAAAACTGGGAAACTTTTTTTGGGAGACTTCATGTGTCTTGAGAGCCATGCAGAGCCTCAAGCACTGTCCTTCCATCCTGGATAGGCTCTTCCAAAAGAGATGCTTGAAGAAGCAAAAAATTGTCCCTATATTCTCCATATTTCTGGTTGGAAACATATTGACCACCTTTCTTTGAAGTTTTGCTGGGTTTTGTGTGTGTGTTTTACCTCTGCAGGAATAGTGGTGCTGCTGTGTGTATTGGGTCTGGTTGAGATAAGCCCAGTCCCATGCCAAGCTGCACAGTGCTGACCACAGAGAGCTGTTCCAGTGCTGCCAGAGCAGTCAGATTCCCTCTGAGGAACTCATGCCTATACTGGAAAGAGCTGTGGCTCCATCACACAGGATGGATCCTGCCACCCCTGTGGGACCACTCAGGGGTGCTCTGATCATGCTGTGTCCACTCTGGCCCTTCACATGAAGCATTAGCTTGCCTGAGGTACACCTTGGAACCTGCATTTCCATCCGTCCATCCATCCATCCATCCATCCATCCATCCATCCATCCATCCATCCATCCATCCATCCATCCATCCATCCATCTCCATTTTGTTAAAAAAAAAAATCCCTGAGACCACACTTGTTCCAATCTTCAAAACAGCTTTGGCCAAGCACCTCCTGGTCTCCCCGTGTGTGGTGGGCACCTTTGACACATGCATTTGAACAAAATGGAAACTGACAGTGTTGAGGCACTGAAAGGGCTCAGCAACAAAAGATTCGTGCAATTATCTTTTGTCAGAATTCATCTTGTCAGCCTTGCATGGTGCTAATATCTTTAGAAGCTCTGAAGATGAAAAACTGAAAAAATACCATGCCACTTAGAGCAGACTTTTGGAGGTAGGAGAAATGACAGCCAGGATTACCAGTGATACCAAGAAAAAGCAACAAGCTGGAACATAATTTAGTGCTAAAGTGGTGGTGCTGGTTTTATGGTTGGGCTCAAAGACCCTAGAACTCTGGTCAAACCTTAACAATTCCATGATAGTGTGAACCTGACTACTAGAGCCATGGGGTGTGATGCAACCATGCTTCTCTAGGAAGCTTGCTTGTCATCTGTCTTCTACAGATATCAAGGTATGTCAGTGAGTGAAACTGCTCCTAGCTCAGGCAAGATGTTACCTTAAATGGTTCAGCCATCATTAGATACAAGGCAGGAAAAGTGAAATATAAAAAAATACTGATAAAATGTGCAGAGATACTGTCAGAGGGGTGTTATGTAATTCTGGAGGGAAATGCGCCAACACACCTTTGCTAGATTAAATTTTCACAGGCAGTTTTATGTGGTATTTCTTCCAAGAAGTAATGCTTTTGTAAAAAAAAAAAGAACCCTGTCCATCTATTTTTAATAAATTATTTCCATATTTCATGGACTTGTTCTCTCTAGATTTCAAAATTATTTATTTCAACAGGGAACAAAAATTTGTTTCCCATTATATCTCTGAAAATGTTAGTTAGCTGATACAACCAGAGGAAAAAGTATTATTTTTCATTTTGTTAATAGAATCTTCCATCTTTGAAGAAGCACTCTTCCTTATTTAACATTCCTTTATTACTTCTGTCCCAAGAATACCTTGCTGTGGCTCAGGTAAAGGCAGACCTGTGGTGTCATGTCAGGAGTTAGCACCATCTCTGCACTGGACAGCTGGGTGGTCGGTCTGGTCCTGATGGTCAGCCAGGCTTGGCTGCAGCACTGGGCTCCATGAGAAGGGACATGTTTGACAATTTTGACTGGACAGTCTTTCCAGCCCACTAATGGAGCTGAAGTGATTAGGAAGTGGGACACAAATGATCACTGCACTTACTTGTCACCAGGAAGGCCTTATCAGGGAACACACATATCTTCCTGGTGCTCAGGTTGGGCTGACAAAGCCTATGACAAGGACATTAATGAGTTACTAGTAGTTGCGAAGGATCTCTTGGTTTTGAATATTTAGAGTTAGGTTTTACCACCAACAGAATTTATTTCAGAATTTCTCAATTAGATTAAAACCTTACTGTACAAGCCTTTCAAAACCACTTTCCAAACACCTTCTGTTTCAAAACATTTGCAGAGTCTGAGGCTCTATGAGAAGAGGGTTACAGAAAAAAATCCATGTGATCTTCATTGCATTTTAACAGATCTTCTGTGGGTTCAGGGTCTCATCCCAAGTCTCTGCAATCCATGAGGACCAGATTTGGATGCTCAGTGGCTGCAGCTTTTTGCTGGCAAGAGAAAACACCTGACTGTGTGGGGCATGGAGCTGCAAAGCAGCATTGGCTTGAGATTTGAAGAAGCAACATGTCAGATCACCAAAGGAAACATTAGAGATTAAAAAAGCAAGATGACACCTGGAGAAAAGCTGAAGTGAGAAGAACTAGTAAAAAGGGATGGGACAGACTTGCAAGTCTGACCATGCATGTCTTTTTCAAATGACACTCTCTGATGTAGGGGATGGAATATCTGTAGATGCGGAACCAATGCTTTGATCTGAAAAATATGTATATTCTTTTATCTGCCTCTTGCATCCAGGGAATTTCTTGAAGGCCAACATCCCATCATTTCATCTCTATTAATGAGAGCAGTACAGAAAGCTAGAACTTTTGATAGAAAATGAAGATTTTTTAAAAAGCATCGATTGCACTACCTTATTGAAATTAGAATTGGACAGTTCATTTTCCATCAAAAAAAAGCTGTACAAAAATGCTTTCCCTCCCCTACAGTGTTTAATTCCAGGGCTTTTTTCAAAGGACCAAGAAATATGTATCTGTCTGTACTGGCTGCTGCAAGATCTGACATATCTGTAGCCCTCAGAGAGTTAGTGAGTTCATCAAGGCACCACCAAACTATCACCATTTAAGCAAATCTTTAGAAGCCAAATGTTGGTATTGTAAAGGAAAGGAAAGACAGAAATTCATCTTACTTATCATGACCTCTCTCAGGATAGGTTTGAATTACACTTCAGGTGAACTTCAGAAATCTTTCATGTCTCTCGCTCCATTAGTTGGTACACTTAGTGAAAACTGGGTCATAACCAGACATACTTTTCTCGTCATGAGCAGGACATGGCTACACATTTGCTCTGGTGATTTCTGCAACATTCCCTTCTCTGTGTGAACAGCATCATCCAGTTCCATCCCTGGCCTGGCTGCAGCCCTGAGGTCAGGCAGCGCTGATGGGCATCCAGCTCACCCATCACTACTACCTTCATCAGGAAAGAGAATGAGCTTCTTCCTGAGACCTCCCCACCATCACGTTCAAGGGCAAAGATTAGGTTGTTCATTAACGTCCAAAAGCAGGGATTGATTGAGAAGGGTCCTCAGAAGCAGGTGTAGAGTCATAGAACTGTAGAATGTTAAGGTATTCAAATGGACCTTTAAGATCATCTAGTCCAAACCCCCCACTACAGGCAGGGTCACCTGCCACTAGACTGGGCCTTATGCAACCTGGCCTTGACCACTATCAGGCTTGGGGCTTTCACAGCCTCCCTGGGCAACCTGTTCCTGTATACCACCCCTAGAGTAAAAAATTTCTTCCTAATAGTTAACATAAATTGGATTAACCTCTTTCAATTTTCCCTCATTTCTCCTTGTCCTTTCACTGCAGTTCTTCATGGAGAATCCCTCTTCAGCTTCCCTGTAGGTACCAGAAGTGTCCTTTAGTTACTGGAGGCTTGCTATAGGGTTTTCACACAACTTTCTCTTCTCCAGGCTGAACAGCCCCACCTTTTTCAGCCTGTATTCAGTCCTCTTATCAACTTCATGACCTCCTTTGGATTTGCTCCAACAGTTTCATGTCTTTATTA
Organism: Trochalopteron elliotii; assembly: GCA_024734555.1. Classification (NCBI taxonomy): domain Eukaryota; kingdom Metazoa; phylum Chordata; class Aves; order Passeriformes; family Leiothrichidae; genus Trochalopteron; species Trochalopteron elliotii. The sequence goes on from JANPWX010019213.1 coordinate 379,650, forward strand.
TGTTGGGTGCACCACAACTGTATGCAGTGCTCCAGGTAGAGTCTTACAAGGCCAGAGGAGCAGAATCCGCTCCTTCAACCTGCTGCCTACACTTCTTTGGATGAAACCCAGAACAACTTTGGCTTTCTTGGCTGCAAATACACACTGGTGGCTCATGTTGGGTTTTTCATCACCTCCAAGTCCTTCTCCACAGAGGTGCTCTCAATCATTTCTCTGCCCAACTGGTAGGTGTGTCTGGGATTGTCCCAACCCAGGTGTAGGACCTTGCACTTTGTTTTGTTGCACTCCATGAGTTTTGCATTGGCCCACCTCTCAAGCCTGTCCAGGCCCCTAGCCAGTAAAAGACTTTACTTCCTTACTCTTGCAATAAAAGGATTAGAATATGAAGTGCTTAAACAGCATCAGCGAAACCAGTATTGCTTTTACCATTTGACCTAAATTTGTTTGCTAGCGTTCTTTTTTAAACTTTTATGTGCCAGAATAACAATGAGAAATGAAAACACTGGTTTCCACTTTAAGGTTAAGGGAAAAACTTTTTCCCCTATTGGCAAAGAATATTTCCAGGACTAGAAGGCAAATCTAGAGAATGCAGTGAATTTATTTTCTTTTATAAATCTCGGTATAGAGGGTTCTGTGCCTCAGGAAGGAAGATGTTAGAAAGACACATAGACAGTCACTGCTGAAGTTTTTGTTTGTAATCACTGCAGAGTTGAGCAGAGAGAAAGAGAAAAGCAGACTCCTCCCTGTTGGAAAACCATCCCAGATCAGAGCCTTTGGAAGAAAATGTGAAGTTTCAGGAGTCCTGTTCAGAGCTTCAACGTTCATTAATGACTGTGACATGTGGTCTTACCCCTCATTACTTTGGCAGTAGTGAATACTGGCATTGATGCCTCTGCTGAGCATGGACTCTCCTGGTGCCATCTCAACCCTACATTACAACATGCCCACCAAAGTTCCTTCTCACAAAGTGTGCGGCAGGTGGCATGATAAAAAGTTGTCTTTCCATTTGCTGCACTACCAGCTCGCCTGAGCAGAGAGAGATTGGTGGCTCCTGTGCTGTTCCAGGCTTTGGTTGCTGGTGTCTGAAGTGGGATAGAGAAAACAGCCCTTGTGCACGACTTCCTGCCCCCCACTGTGGAGCCTGACCCCAGTTTGGGAACAACTGGCTTTGCTTGGATATCATGGGTTTAAGTAGCTGAGGTGAAGCCTCTTCTAAATGTTCCTTGCCTCTTGCATTTGCTCACTGACATGAACATTTTTCCTAAAAGTCATGAAAATTCCTGGGGTAAAGGCCAGCACAGGCTCATAAATAAAGCCTCTTTACAGAGAAACGTGATGACTTTCCTTAAATTTTCTCATTTCAGGTTAATTGTTGTCACAATGGGCAATTTAGTTTAAACTAAATGGAATTTACAGACCAGAGTGGACCTGCTCTTGTAAGAAAAACTTGCTCGCTATATGTGGGAATGGCAACATCTGACCCTAAACTAGCAAAAAAAGCGAGAGTGAAGGAGATAAGTAAAGCCAAATAAATCAAGAAGATCAGTTTAAACTCACTGACAATAATAATGTGCCTTGGTCCATATTTGATCTTCAGCTATTTCTAAATTACACAGATAATAAAAAAGAAACAGGATCTACTACACATTCCTGCGCCCAACAAGACTCCAGTTAAGCTGAGGTCTGTGGTTGATCAATAGTGGTAACTCTGAGTGTTTTTACAAGGGAAAGGTCATTTCTCCTACTCTAGCTGCACAGGGAAGAGGACCTCCCCTAGAAAAACGGACATTGTTTCTTCCTCTTTCTGGTGCAGGACTGTGCCCACAAGGATTTTTTCTCCAGCTTCCATCTTTTGACACTGTGGTCAGCAGGATGTAGACTCCAGGGATCAGGTCTTCTGTCAGTTGTGTCTCAGGAAGATCCCAGGATCACAGCATGGCTGAAGTTAACAGAGAACTCTGGAGGTCATCTTGTCCAGTCCCTTGTCTCATCACAGGCTCACCCACAGTAGGTTTTTCCAGACATGTCAAGTCCAGTGTTGAGTATTGCAGAGGGCAGAGGCACCATGACTTCTCTTGAACAAATCTGTTCCAGTGCTTGACCACCCTCACAGTAAAGAAGTTTTTTCCTTATGTTTAAACAAAAATTATTTTCACAGAATTACTGAGTCAGTTAGTTTGGGAAGGACCTCCAAGATCATTGAGTCCAACCTGTGACTGACCACCACTTTGTCAACCAGACCAGAAGACTGAGTGCCTTGTCCAGTCATTTCTTGAACATGTCCAAGGATAGTGCCTCCACCACTTCCCTAGGCAGTCCATTCTGATGTTCGACCACTGTTTCTGTGAAGGAATTCTTCCTGATGTCCATCCTGAACCTCCCCTGGCACAGCCTGAGGCTTCTTGGATTTTTTCCAATCTTCTGCCAATATACTCTAATGAGCTCACTGCTTACCATTGTGAAACGCCTGGCTCTTTGCTCCTCTGCATCAGGTATTTACACACACTGACAAAATGCCCCCTGAACCTCCCTTTCCCCAGGCTGGACAGCCCCAGTGCTCTCAGCCTCTCCCCATATGACTATGTACTCCTGTGCCTCCAGCATTTTAGTGACCTCTTCCAGTAAGTCCGTATCTTTTGTACAGAGAAGCACAGAGTTGTGCCCAGCAATCCAGATTGTGTCTCATCAGTGCTGAGCAAAGGGCATGATCACACCCCCCTGATGACATCTCTGAATGTAGACCAAAGAGAATCAGCCCTCTCTGCCATGAGAACACACTACTGGCTCATGTTCACCTTCCATCCACCAGGATGCTGAGTTCCTGATCTGCAAAGCTATTTCCCAACCTGTTATTCTGCAGCCTGGTGATTGGGATTATTCCTCCCCAGAAGGAATAATTTCTCTTTGTTGAACTCCATGAGCCACTTCTTTGTTCAGTTTTCCAGCCTGCCCCTTCTAACAGGCAGCACATTTACCTGCTCACACCTTTGTATTGCCTGAGAACTTTTTGAGGACACACTCTGCCCCATCATCCAGGCTATTAGCAAAATTGTTAAAGGATATTGACCATGGTATGGGTCCCTGAGGTGCACCATTAGTTCCCTGCTACCAGCAGGACTTCCTGTCATTCATAACATCACTTTGGACCCATTGTTTTATCAGCTCTCAATCAATTTATCCACTCCAGTTTCTCTAGGAGTATTTTATAGGAGGTAAGGTTGAAAGTCTTGTTTAAAGTCAAGGAAACAGCCCTTTTTCTCTCCTTCTCCACTGGGCCTTTTCATTGTAGAAGCTATCAGGCTGGACAGCCATGGTTTTCCCTTTGTAAATCTATGGTAAAAACTAACAGTCACCACTTTCTTCTCCATGCATTTGGAAATGGCTTCCTGGAATATATGCTCCATCACCTTCCAACAGATCAGTGTGAGGCTGGTAGGTCTGTAGTTCCCACAATCTTTCTTCTTCCCCGTCTTGATAAAGTAGTGACATCTGCCTTCTTCCAGTCCTGAGGAACTTCTTCCTATCACCATAACCTTTCAGAGTTAATCAAGAGAAGTTCTGCAATGACACCAGCTAGCTCCCTTAGCTCTCACAGATGCATGCCATCAAGTGCCATGGATTTAAGGTTGTACACAGATTGTTTAACAATTCCCTAACTTTTCCACCCTGCCAAAACTAAGTATACCTTGCCCTGGTTTTCCCACTGGCCTCATCACCTGTCACCAGTCAGATCCTTGCTTTCTCTCACATCTCCCCCTCCCTGCATTCCCAGTTTGTCCTTTCTGAAGAGTATATATATACTCACTCAGTGCAGAATCTGGGAGATATATCACCACCTTTCCATGACCCCAATCTCAGCACAACTCTGCTAAAACACAACAGAACCCTCAATTCTCCTGGTCATGTCCCACATGGCATGTATTGGTGCACGAGCATTTCAGAGAGGGAGCCTCACATGCTGCTTTCCCAAAAAGAGTATGAAAGCTTTCCCTGTAACTCCCTCTGGTAGGGTCTTCCTCCTTTATGTGGGTACTCCTGTGATGGACCCCCTTTAGCCCTGTTTTTTGATAAGAAGCTCCATTCACTTAGCCCATGTTCTTTGTTTGTCTAGCACTTTCTCACCTTGTTTTGGTGATCCCCTCTCCACCCCACATGTCCTAGTTTGCAGTTCTCTATCAGACTGACCACCCTGTTGCCAAAGATACTTTTTCTGTGCTTGGTTAGGCGGATCCCATCTCTTTCAAGCAGGCTTCAGTTCTCTAAGAGAATCTCATGGTCATAAGCACCAGAACCCTGTTGCCAACATGAAAGGTAAATATAACTTATAATATAACTTGACCAGCAAGACCTCCCTAATTCTCCTCCAGCCCTTGTCTCTCACGCACAGGATCAAGGAGAGAACCCCCTTGGTCCCCACTGACCATCAGCCCAGACACATGTAGTCATCCTTAACACAATGCAGGTCACCCTGGCAGTAACTGTGGTGACAGTCCCATGCCTGGGCTAGAGCAGATGGATGATAGGTAAGAACTGAGATGCCTCAAAAATGGGCCAGGCAAGGGGAGTTTCCACAGGGCGAATGAACACTCACATGGAGAATCCATGTCCATCATGACAAGGAGCTGTCACAGCAGCCTATCAGCAGCACTAGACCTCCTCCACACTTGGTGTGGAAGTTTTACTGCTCTTCCAGAGGACTACTTTTGCAATCCAAACAGTTTTTAAATATTCTTAATACCTTTTCTTCTATTTAGAAGCACAGGTAAACAGGTTTTCTGAATGTTTCAGGAGTCTGTATGAAAGCTGTCAGCCAGAAAACGCAGTTGTTCCAGCATGAAGGTGTATTACAAAGATGATCCATTATTTGAAATCAAAAATACAAACAACCTTATAATAAACAAGTGACAGTTCAACTGAATCAAATTAATTTATGTAAATCTAAGGAGATAAAATTTATTTGTTTTCACTTCCTCAGTTTCATTCTTGCTTTCTTATTCTGTAAAGCCATTTATAATGCTGTGTTGCAACTTTCTGATAGAATCATAGAATCACAGAAGTTTGAGTTAGAAGGGACTTTTACAGATCATCTAGTCCAATTCTGTGCCTAGTGACACCTTTCAATAGATGCTATTGGTCTTTTGTAGGGTTAAAAATGTTGTTGGTTTTTTTTTCTCCTGTTAAAGTTGTAGCTTGAATTTCACTTCTTGGAAATATAATTAACTAAATCACAGCAAAATAGGAATCCTCACCCTGGTTTGCTCCACACGTTTCTTCAAGCTGCAAGAATTTATATTGGGAGAGGAACACATCAGCACCAATGGGAAGTTTGTGACCACAAGACCATGGGTCTGTCTGAATAATGTAAAACCCCATCAATAACCCTGGACCAGGAGTGCTCTTTTGGCTTTATGTCAGCAAAGATCAAGCAGTAATGACTGACTAGATTTCACATGGCTCAGCTGTCAGCATCCACAGTGGCAGTGTAGGATAGACACATAAATGTTTGCAACAGAGATGGAGCTTCACAGGTTAAATCAGCACAAACCATCTGCAAAATCCAGAGTTCAATATATTGCAATTGCAGGAAATGACAGAAGATGCTGCAGTGACTATTTAAATAGAGGAGAGCAGTTTTTTCACATTATGGTTGTAAAAAAAAAATTATTCACAAAGAAACAGAGAAAGCAGGTAATTGAGTATAATGGCTGTGGGTGGTTAGGAGGGTGCTGGTAAAACCGGCTGAAAGCAATCCTGCAGCCTGGACGGCCAGGGTCAAACCACCGAACTTTGGGTTTGATGCTGCTTGTTTAGGATTGTTAGCTTTAGGCTTTTAGCTCTGGGCAGCCCACCCCAGGCAACATCCCTTCTCTGCCTCAAACCCTTAACTCCGGTGTCCGTGGCGGAGACAAGCTCAGGGTACAAGCACAGACCCTCCGGCCAGCACAGGGCCTGGCAGGTAGCTGAGGGGCGGAGGCAGCGGTGGCACAGCCCAGCCGTCGGGCTCAGATAGAGTTGGAAGCCCAAGCTTTCAAAGCCACAGCAGGAAGCCTTGCCGCTACATGAGGGTAATAAACCGGTGTGAACGCGCGCCGCCTCCCACACGGCCATGTGCACGGGCCGCGTCCGCAGCAGGCCCTCAGCTCCGTGTGCCGGTTCCGTCACATTAACTCGTCCCGTGTAGCCATGGCAACACGCGTGGAAAACATGCTCTTGGCAGGCCCGGATCCAGCTCTGCTGAGCTCAGCCCTGGTGTGCACTGCTGGTGGGGAGCAAGCCCTTAATGAGGCCCCTTAATTTTGTTCGTCAGGAGCACCTCTGCTCACAGACTGTCAGTTTGAAAGGTCTTGGAAAAAATCTTCAGAATCAAGGGGGAGAAAGAAAAAAAAAAAAAAAAAACCACACCAAAAAACCAAGCTAACCTCTTCAGCCAAATAGGAAGATTTCAGGCAAGTACCAAAATGCTTAGCTTTCTGTGAGGTTGGCTGTGTGGCTGCCCAGCTGCACAGTTTGCAGCTCCTGAGCATCCAACACTTGTGTTTGTGACCAGCGGAATCACCCTGTCCTGGCAGGGACCCACAGCCACAGCTTCCAGCAGCACCCATCCTCTCCAGAGCCCAAAACAGATTTTGCATTGCAATAGACCAGTGACAAAGGTGGGACAATGATCTGACAGGAGGCATGACTTCAAATTAGAGAAGCAATGCTGGTGGTGGCAAGAGCATGGGAGGTGGGAAGGAAGGAGAAGAAAAGCACAAATTTCATCAAACTCATATTTGTCTCACTGGAAATATTTTTAATTTATAAGGCCCTGGAATACAGTTGTCACCCACTTGTGCAGCCATCACCATGTTGCCTCTCTTTTTTTTTCTCTCAGCTCTCCTATCCCACCTCACTTGGAATGCCATCAATTCTTCCCATCAGCAAGAGAAAAAGAAAGGTGACAATATAATTAAGGTTTTTAATTCTATGTCTGAACAGTTGTCCAGAACTCATAGTAATTAGCTGCAGTGAAGTATATGTAGTCACTATTTTCCTTTGTTTAATGTAATTGTTCCTTTGGCCAACTACATTTGTCCTTTAATCTGAATCTTTGTTTGTGGATGCTCTGCCTTTCCATCTCTTCTCTGGGGCTGCAGGAAGTATCAATAGGGCAGGAACATATGAATGAACATGGACACTAGGCAGCACCCTTGGTTGCATGCCATGGCTGGTGGGTTTTGCACATGTAGAAGGGAGGGAGCACATTGCTGGAGTAGTTGAGGACAGATAATGGAGAAACAGGGAAGAAGGGAAGGCTTATGATGTCACAGCATCTAAGACAAATCAGACACTTCTCTCAATGTGCCTGACTGGACCTGAATGTATCCTTGCCATTGCTGATACTCAAACTAGAGGAATGATTATCACAAAGCATCAAAAATACTTTCTCACAACTTTTTCCATTAAAAAATGAACAACTGTGGTAATTGCCTGGTTAGGCTGCTAGCTGTTTCTGTGATTTTGTATTCCATAACTGATATAACACATGTGGCTGAGGTACTACACTGGGTGAACAGAGCAGTCTCATCAATAGCAATGCCACCACAAGGCTGTTCTTTGAGGCAAGGAGTCAAAAACTTCTCCAACTACAACTTCTTTAGAAGGAAGAAGCAGGACATGACAATTGGTTTTTACTACTGGTAATGAAAATATACCAAGGTCTGCCTCCTCCTCACTGGATGGAGCATTGAGTCCCATTGGTGCCAGCAAAAAACGTTCATGCCCGTTTCTGACCTTGCAGAACTAGACTACAGGAGCTGTTGCCACCCATAGGCTTGAGCTTCACCCCAGATAAATCAGCTCACAGGTCCACAGCCCAGTCCTCTCAAATGCACTGGGGTATTGTCTTGGCTTTTTGGTTCCTGGGAATGGGCCCAGCAGCACACTATACCCTTTCCTCCTGGCCTAGTCCCAAGCATTTGCTTTCCATCAAGATCTCCAGACAGAGGTCCCACAGGCTCCAAAGTTTTAGGTCTTTTGGGTCCGTATAAATCAAGTATCTCACCCTTTTCAGGGCTTTCAGAGTGACTTTCCTATTAGCCAAGGTTTAGAAAGCCAAAAATTCACTGAGTGTAAGTCACTCTTATGGAACCTGCAATGAGCTGTAATTTTATTCAGAGGAATTTAATTCAAATAAATATCATCAAGGAAAAGTGAGCATGTCTTGGTTACAAAGGAAGGAACAAGAAACAGGAATTAGTGAACAATAAACCAATGCACGCATTTGGAAAGTTTCAGCAGAAACCAGCAGCAGCTTTGCAGAAAGTGAATCACTCTATGTACTGCAACAATAGCTATAAGAAGTACTGGAAGAATGTTATGCAACACTAACTTTGACTTATCACGTAACTTATCACATAACACCAGTAAGACCCTTCAGAGAGAGATTATTTTGGCAAGTAATTTGCCCTCCCTGACCTGCCTGTAATCTGTGATAGCAGTCTCATTGTTTCAGTGCTGAGGAGACTGGAAACAAGACAGAAAAAAATTCTTTTGAACAAAAAAAGAAGAAAAGTTGGTCCTACATAGGACAATCAAACGCTGACAATTCACATAATGGGTAAGTAGAAATGTTTCTGGCCATCTGCTCCTTTGTTATGTCCTTTGTTATGCCTGGGTATGGCATTCTCGCCTACACTCCTTGCACCTACTCCTTTGCTTTAGGATAAAATTCTTCCAGGGTAATAGAGCTATGTTCCACAGGAATTCCTGTTTTCATTATTTCCTTGTCCTAGGCATTGTGCAAGGTTTTTCTGAAGCTCAGAAAGCTTGCATGTGGTGTCTTGCAGTAGCTGGACAAAATCTGGCAAGCGAAATGTGACATTCAGAGATCTAACTTCACACAGCCATGCCAAAAAACAGTTCATCCCCAAGATGATGATAGAGAAATTTGGTACCTAGGAATAACAGCAATGTATTTAGTGAGAAACATTTAAATCTCAAAATTATGAGAATAAATCTCTGCTAGTTATCCCTGGCATCATTCCCAATGTCAGTGACCACTCCCAATGTCCGGGTTAGTGACTCGTCTGGATGTGCCAGTGGCTTTGCTTTAAACCTGGAGTTAGTTTTGAAGGAACAGGGGCAAAACCTAAGGAACTCCAGCTTCCTACACCAAAATAACACTTAAGTACTCTAAGCATTAATTTCAATATGCCAAAAATATAATTATAGTCCCCAACACCCTTCTCCTCCTTCCCCATTAGCATTTTTAGGGAAGCAAGCACCTCATGGGCAAATGTATGCTTTTGTTAAGAGGAGTTTTAGTTTTGATTTGGAGACTCAGCTCAGTTTTTGTTACAGATTTCACTTCAAATCCATACAGCTTCTTCTCCTAGGCTGGAATGCCACAGTTTGGGGAATGTGAGCCCTTGGACTTACTGTAATACTTTCCTTGGGCTGGCAGTTTCTTTTCCATTATGCTTTTATAAGGGAAACCCCACAAGCTGTCCATGCAGAGTCATGGACCAGTGGAGGCAAGCAGCCTGTTGATGTCAGCAGCAGCTGTTCCAAGTGGTGGCTGAGAAAAGGTGTGGACAGCAGATATCATTGGCTGCAGATGCCATGATGTTTAACATCACTTTACAGCAGACTTCAGCATCGATGTTCATGGCCATGCACAGTGAACAGATCCATTACTGCCTGAACTTCCCACTGCAACAGAAGTCTCTGTCCACCCAATCTCAGCATCTGTCAGAGAGTTTCAGTCAGCAGTCTATGGGACCAACATTTCATTGAGGCACAGAATAGTGAGCTCAAGACTTTGTTTAATGACAGGGAGGACAACCTGGGAGCAACTGTAAAAGACTTACACACACACACACACACACACACCCCTAATGAGCCACTGAGACCAGCTGCATCATTTAAACCTATGGCATGCTAGCCAGCTCACAGGCTGGCCCTATGGTTGATGAGCTGGAGAGAGACTTTGTCAAAGGCATGAAGGGACAGGACAAGGGGGAAGGAATAGGTTTATATTGGCAGAGAGCAGGACTAGATGTTGTATTAGGAAGAAATTCTTCCCTGTGAGGGTGGTGATAGACTGGCACAGGTTGTGCAGAGAAGATGTGTCTGCCTTATCCCCAGTAGTCTTCCAAAGTCAGACAAGGTTGGAGCAACCTGGTCTAGCAGGAAGTGTCCCTGTGCATAGCAGGGGGTAGAACTGGACAGTCTCTTAAGTTCCTAAGAGCAGGCAGCACAGCATACAAGGAATGACACAGAGACAAGGTTTCTACTGCCACATGAGTGAGCAGTGCCTTTCCTGTAGTTTGGACGTTTACTAAGCAGTAGCAGAGAGAGCATTCTGCATGCTCTCTTTCTGGAGGAATTCCATTAGTTATGTAGATGTCATTCTGCTCCCTTCTGGATCAGTCTGGGCTCTGCTGGCCATCCCTCTGCACCAACTGCTGCTTGCTGGTCCTGACAGGTCTGGGAGACACACCCACAGAAGCCTCTGGAATCCTTGGTGTTCAGCAGACACAGGTGTTTGCACACTGACCAAAACTTTCATGCCAAATGTCTACTTAAGCCTTTGCTTTTTCCCATTTCCTAGCCTCATTCTTGGAACTCGTGGCAGGAGCTTATGTACGTGTTCCTGTGCCCTTGAATCCATTAACTGCAGCCAAGTGATTAATTATTTTAGCCTCTTTATGGCATCACTGTTAACATACTGCACATTCATACTTCCAGTCATATAAATGATAGTCTTTAAATAAGGAGGACATGTGTTATTGAACTATTTATATTCAGAGCTGTCTGGAGCAGAAAAAGATTCAAGTGGGCATAAGAAAGCAACAAAAGTTAATGATTCAGAGATAAAATACTATGTTTTAATCTACAGGGTGTGTGACAAATCCAAGAAATTAGAAGTTAAAAGGATACATGACTAAGGTGAGAGCCTCAGGACACATCTTCAGCTGCTGTAAAATTAGCGCCATCTGGGAGGAAGCCTTGCTGTAGCTAAAACAGATGGAGGAAATGTAGAGGCTCCCTGTGCCTACAGCCTTTATCCTCACAGCTGCCCTGTGGGGGGACCCAGAGGTATTTGAGGTTGATAACTGTCTCTGACCCTTACAGTCAAGAAGGGGGATTACCACACAGGAGCCCTCCCTTTATCACCACAGACCCAGGGGTGCCCCGCAGGGGCTTGACACCACAGGGGAACACCAAGGGGTCCCTGCCCTGGGCCTCTGACTTGGCATGGGGCTATCTTGCCACTTTGACCTGCTGGGGGTTTTCTACCCCCACCTATTAATGCTGAACTGTCAATCTTGATGGCAATGAAATTCTTATATCCAAAAGAATTCTATTCTGTGTGCATGTCCACTTGCACATTTTCCTCTCACCTGCTGTCAGTGAACTCATATCACAGACAAGGACACACACCTTCAGAGTCTCCTGGAAACCCAGCACACTCTCCTGACACTCAGCTGGGTCTGCAGCTCTCCACAAGATACCCAGATCAGGACCTCTCTGCCAGATCAGCATATGGGCATAGTGGGACACTTCTGCATGGAGATGCCAGGACTGGAGGTCGTATGTGAGATCCTCCCCTCCCTACATCTGAATCCAGGAACCATCAACATCCAGGGCACCCTCTGGGTGCTCAGCTCCACTGCCTGCAGCTAGAGTGGTCAGTTAGCTTTGTATTGGGGGACAGACAATGGTACAATACAAAAATAAGGTGAACTTGGGTGTGTTAGAAAAGCTAATTTCCCAGGGGGTTTCAGCCTATCAAGCATTCAGCACATCAATTATTCAGGTTAATGCCCCTTAAAAATATGAGGGAAAATGAGGGGGAAATATGAGTGAGCATCAGAAACATTTGGTTTAGGAGCCTGAGCAGCTGTAACATGCTACACTAGGAGCTTTTTTCAGTGACTAATTTCTAATGGAATTAAAAACAGTGATTCCACTAAAATGGGTAGGGTGGGACAGGACAGGATAGGACAGATGGAAGGGATCTACAGCAACAATCCAGTGCACCTACCAGCACTCTTCAGGGCAGAATCTTCTTTCTCCCCACCAATTACTTTTAAATCTCTGTTACATCAGCACACAGAAATCTGGAGTGAAATCATTAGAGTGATTCAGAAGATGTCTTTTGCACAGGTGTTAAATGGAAACAAGTTGTTGCTGGTGTTTTACTGTCATAATGACTATAAAATTGGCTTTGTTTCTTTGTCTCGTTCCACTATAAAAGGGGGATGTGGGAAGCATTCTTTGTGATAGATTTCTCAGACAAAAACTGGATTCAGACAACTGGATTCAGATTAGCAAGAGACTAGTTTTACAGATCTCTGCTTGAGCTTGATGGATGTTGATTTTGTGATAGATCCCAGCTAAGTATTTCTCCTTTTCTATCTAAAAGTGTTAGTTATGAGATAACATCTGCAATTGAAAGCTGAAAAGGGATTCTACTGTTATTCTTGATTCTCCATGCTCTTCTGTGTCCAAGGGTAAATCCAGCCTCCAAAATACCTCTCTGCTTGAGACCTATGGAAGGGCTCTGAGATGAAACTTAGCTTCTGAACAATCCTTACATCCAATCTCTGCACCAAGCTACAGTAGCTATTGCAATCTCAGAATTTTGCATATGAAAGGCCCTGTCCAGGATAGGTTTGGAGTCAGTACTCCTGTCCCTCTGTTGTTTGCTAAGAAAAGGTGAAAAATTAGGACCTGTCTGCTGCTGCTGGGCAATTCATGCTTTTCCCTTTGTGAGAAATGACCGCTCACTTTAAAATTTCAAAGATTTATTACACCTCAACAAACACAACACACGACTGAATGAGGAAATAGGAACAGTGCTGGGAACACAGCTGACTGTCAGAGGCTCATCCACAAAATGGCTGCTCTGCCTTTTATACCCCTGGAGCTACATCAGCCAACCCTGGCCCCTTCCCAAAGTCTGCCAGTCAACTCTTCTTTGCTGTCCACTGGTGAAGACCTTCTTGTAACTTGATTGGAGGTGAGATGTTGTCATGCCAAGGCCCCTCAGCAACAAGCTTTACCCATTCCCAATTGCCCCACATATGGGGCACATGTACACGCCCTCCTTCCACATGTCCCTGACAGCCCTGACAACCAAGGCTGCCTGGTGGCAACAATACGGGGGAGGAGAGGGGACTATGGGGAGAACAGAGGGCGTCCAAACAACAAACTGCAATAACCATACATCAACAAAACTTCTCTTAACATACCCACAATATTCATCCCTTAATTGCAAGAGACGATCATCATATTACCCATATATGATGGGTAATAACATCTATAACATTTTCTTGTACTAACATTCCAACCAATAACAAAAGAGCAAAACTGGTGTTTTACAGAGAAAACTAGACTTTGTTGAGGTACAGGATGCTCTACTCTTGACAAGTCCCTTCCAAGAAGGTTGTCAGTTGTTGCACATCTGCCATCTCCCATGGGTCCCCTGAGAGCTGTCACTGCTCTCATCTGTTGTCACTGAAGAGGATCTCCTGCTTCAGAGTGGATGTCTCATACGTAGTGATGGCTGGGACTCTATAGATACATCTTGTCACCTCTTTGACTGCTTTCATTTTTTGGATCCTTTAGAGGTCCAAGATGATGTTATTTGTTCCTGAAGATTCTGGGCACCAGTGCCTGCCCTTTGACTTAACATAGGGAAGGTTTTTGGGCACTGTGTTCCTTACTGTTCTTGTGCTTGCAGCCATGTTTGCTGGCTGGCAGGCAAAAGATGTGACCTGGCTGAATTCCTTTCACATCTCCAAGGCAAGTGACAGTATTTCCATGTCACATTTGAACACAGAAAGGGGCTATTTTATCCATAATAAGTATTTATTTTAATCTCTGAAGCTCTGATTTCAGACAGCCGAGTTAACAATTCAGTTTCCTGATGACTCTGCATATGAAGCCAGTCAGTTTGTTCCCATAAAATGACACATTTTCAAGCCAGCCTCTGGACTCTCAGGATCTGCCTGGATTTGACCACCTAGAATCACCTGTTCTACCTCCCATTTAAGAATAAAATCTTGAATAAACATTTCCACAAAGCAGATTTGTAGTTCAACCTCATTGTTCTGTCCCTCACTAGGCTTCCACCAAACCTGGCTTATACATTTGCCTCTTTACACAGCACTGAAGCCACACCTTTTTAAGGGTCCCACCCCAGTTTTCTGCAACAGCATATAAGATTTTTGGAGGTAAGGGTTTTTCCTTTTGTTTTTCTTTCTTGTAGGAACTTTCCCCCATTTTGTTGCTACAGAACAAAGACTAGGTACTTAAGAGAGAAGACAAAAGAAGTTGCCAAGCTCAGGGGAGGAGGGCATCTGGCTGCACTTCTCTTATCTCTTAGCGTTTCTCTCACAGGACCAGAAATACCACAAGAACTGGACTGGGAAAAGGGGCTGAGGCAGCTGCTAGCTCTTTCTCTCTTTCTCTTTCTCTTTCTTTTTGTCTCTGTCTCTGTCTCTGTCTCTGTCTCTGTCTCTGTCTCTGTCTCTGTCTCTGTCTCTGTCTCTGTCTCTGTCTCTGTCTCTCTGTCTCTCTCTGTCTCTCTCTGTCTCTCTCTGTCTCTCTCTGTCTCTCTCATTCTCTCTCATTCTCTCTCTCTCTCAGCTTTGGATGGGAAGAAGTTCCACTGTGGTCACTGTGGGAAGAACCCACTGCGGGGTTCTGTTTTCTGCTGCCTTCTACCCTGAGTGGAGCTCTGCTCGTAAAAGCGGCCAGTGCACTGGGATCTTATTAACACCCTACTTCACCAAACAAAGAACCCTTTCACCATCTCCACAGAAGCCTCAGGTGAAACCCCCATGATCCCCAAGCCCCTTTCTCCTCACAGAGAATTTTTCTCTGCAGTGTTCTGGAGTTGGGCTGTTGCTGCCCGGCCCCCCTGCTGTTCCTCTGCCACGGCTCTGGGTTTTTCACTACACTGTAGACACACAACTCCTGCCAGCCAGGACGGCTCCAGTCTGATAGATCTCATCTGCCACTCCGGGACTTTGCTCATTCCTGCATTCCCAGCTTGCTACTCTGAGGTTCCTGCTACATTATCTTTTGCTATTCAGAGGGGGCACCAGGATCGGCTCCCCTGTGAGTTTGTAAAGGAAGCTCCTTCTCCATCCCTTTCTGTCGGCTGTGTCCGCCATTACCACATGGAGAGAGACAGCTGACACTCCCGCCACAGCGCCCCCTGCAGGCGAGGGGGAATCATCGCACACCACCCCCGCCTGGCCCGGAGCCAGCAGCGCCCCTGCTGGCTGTGCCCGGAACTGCACTGAAGGGGAAAGTGCCTGCGGCCAAGAGCGGCTGTCCCGGGGTTTCTGGTGTTGTTTGCTGTTGCTGCCACTGTTGTTTGTTTGCCTTGTGATCCATATATATACTAGTAAAGAACTGTTACTTCTTTTATCATATCTTTTCCTGAAAACCCCTTAATTTCAAAATTATAGTAATTCAAAGGAAAGGGGGTCATATTTCCCATTCCAAGGGAATTCCTGCCTTCCTTAGCAGACACCTGTCTTTCAAACCAAGACAAAGATGAAGTTTCAAAATATCTCAAGATTTATTTCCAGCAGCTAAGGAGCTTGGATTAGATTTGCAAAGATGTTCATATGCTAATATCTGTAATGTGTAGCATTGTGGCAGGATTGTAAAATGCTGCTACCTTCTCAAAGTGTCTCCTTCAGAAGCTGCTCAGAGCAGGCCACAGGAACAGCCATTTCAAGTCTATGCACACATACATGCTTCAGCAGAGGAAAGACAGGAAGGGCCTCCTGTGTGATATTTTTCCAGCAAGGTTTATTTTGGCATGCCAGAGGGATCATGGACAGAGGACCCACACCATGTGCCACTCAGGGATTAACTATGGGGTCAGTGGCCAATGATCTGAGGGCACAGGGGTGGTACAAAGGGCAAGGCAACCTATAGAGGGGTCTGAGGGATCAACAATTAAGTGACCAATGAAGGAAGCAATCCAGGGTAGATTGGCAGTAGTTCTGCAATACACCATTAAAGACGTCTTCTCTTTCAGCCTAGGCAGAGAACAATATGGTAAATCTTCCCAGGGCAAAGTCTGGAAGTTTCCCTGAGGGGATTTTTAGGGTTTCCACAGTAATGAGTCCTATCAAGGCCCTTCTGGAAAGCCACTTCATTTTGGGGTTTCCTCCCTACCTCAGCTGGGGTGTTTAGTTCATACCTGTAGGCTCAGTCAGTGCAGGGGTAGAACACCTTCCAGAGGTAGCAAAATGCCTTAAGAACTTGACTCAGACTAAACACTTGTGTGGGCATGGGGAGAGTGCTCACTGGACCTTCAGAAATCTTGAGAAGTGTACCGAAGGCTTGATCTTCTCTTTAAAAGGTAACACTGGTGTTATCTGCTGACCGGCATTGTGCACATATCCCACACCGGTGGAGGCATGTATTGCTTCAGACCGGATGCTAATGCCACAGAAAACAACACTGTCCTGCCTTCACAGATATCTGAGGACATCCCATCCCTGCATCTCCTTTCCTTGTATATAGAACTCCATCCCACACCTGACAACCACCAATTGCTACGGTGACAACACGTGAATTCAGAAGTTGAAGTTGAATGGACTTGAAAATATGTGGGGCACTTGCTCACGGCAGCAAGCATGCAGCCTCCCCCACCCTGCTCTCCAACAGCAATGCAATTGGCAGCAACATGTCTCCCCTCACTCCCCACTTTCTGCACTGTTTGCATACTTTGGGGGAATTCTCCATCCCATTTGGAGCCCAAGAACCTGTCCCCACTGAGTGGACTTCTTCACCTGCCTGAGAATATCCCAGGGACCCTAAATCCCACAGACTTGCATACTTCAGTTGCTCAATAAAGAAAAGGAAAGGAAAAAAAAAGACAATATTCTCCTTTTCTCAATGCCTGTTTTTCTAACAGCTTATGCCTTGCGTATTAAATACAAGAAACTCTGAGTTATGTAAAAGTCTGTAGCTTTAGCATCATGTATGTCCTGTCCCAGTGTAAAAACAGGGAGCCAGAGAGGATTCTTTTAAATAGATTTGTCAGATGAAAATAAAGTGCATATGGTGTAATATTATATCTGAGAATTGTTTATTGATAAAAAAAGAGTTAAGTGTGGGATAGAACCGCAGTGGGATAGAAAAGAGAGCAGAGAGAGAAAAGAGTGAGAGAGAAACAGAAGACAGGGACAACATTACCACAAGAATCTGTCAGGGCCAGCTCAGCAGACAGAGTGTGCATGCTGCAAGCTGTGGCAGGTGCCTGAGGCTTTTATGAGTGGCTGGGCACAATTTTCAAGCAGCAATATGTTGCATGTCTCTGCCATGGGCAATGAGCAGGCTACTGTGGCTGTGGACACACTGCTGAAGCAGCTGTGGGCTCTCAGGGTTGGGACGCAGTGGCTGTGGGTGGCAGTGGTAGTGGCTGCAATGTGAGAAACACGGCAGCAGTGGCAGTCATGGCTGGGTGTAGGCAGTGCCTGCTCCACTGGGGAAGCAGCAGAGCTGTTGCAGGAATGAGCTGCCTCACAGAAACAGCAAAGCGGGGGCAGAAGAGGTGAGAACAGGGAGGAAGGACCACAGGGCAGGAGGAGGGCCAAGCTGACCCTCCAAGCGAGCGCTTGGACCCTCCAAGAAACCCAAAACAAGGTGGCCCTGGTTGAGTTGCAGTTAACTGCTTTTATCTGCTAAAGCTCCTCCCACAGCCCGATTTCCTGGGCATTTTTTCCCAGGCATCCAGGACTCTGCTCCACCAGCCAGTGGGGAGTCACTCACAGCCTGATTGTGAAAGTTTTCTCTCCCTCAGTTGGCTGGCAGGTGTAGTCCCCCTGGTGACACGCCACCTATTGGAATCCTTCACCTCATGTACAACAGATGTTGAGGCATAAATAAAAATCAGATTGGTCCCTCTCAATGCAATACCTGAAATAAGACAGTATGCTGCTCTATAGCAATAACACACTATGGCTAAGTTACTCTTTTTAAATTACTTTCTTTTAATTACCTTCTTTCTCCCACTGAAGTTTAACCTCTTCAGGACATAAGTAAAACGTATCTAGATTTCTTGCTTATGTTTTTGCAATTAATGGGAAAATGCATGGTGTTTTAATTTCTCCCTTTTTACCCTGAACTCCTCATGAAAAATTTGAGGTTTTATAACACAATTCTCAAATACACGTAGAGAGTAAGAAGTTACTTGCATTTTATATGTACCGCACAATATAACAAATCAAAAACCAGTTGCTGGAGTACAACAAATGAGTGTCCTACACAAAATGCAAGACTTAGTTAGTTAATGCCCACCATAGTGCTCCCAGAGAGCACTATGTCTTCAGCCATGGAGATTGGCAGCATGGATATCTATTTCTCCCATAACAAATTAATGGGAGTGTGGCATCTGACATAAAACATAGCAGAATTTACCTAAATTTACCTATCATGAGCAAAGGCACTGCCTGGCTCAAGACAGAGGACAGAACGAAGTGTGTCTTGCTGAGCATTTCTGATGGATTAAGGAGCTAATGCTCTTAATCTGCAAAACGACAGAAACCCACAAAAGCAAATCTTGAGTCATAGATGAAGTGTTTCTTGGGCACTGTGATTAGTCTTCTGCCCCACCTCCCCTCCCCTGATTGGGAAAGATTTTGACAACGCAGAAATAAAAATTAAGAAACTGATGAGAGGTATCTGACACAAGCTGATGGCCAATTAACGCAGAAGGTAAAAAGTACACCTGTGTCCTGAAAATCGTCCATAAGTCTACAGATATTGCCACCTATGTACAGCAAAGCTGTGTTGCCTTAATTTTCTTCAAACTTGGGTTCCTTAATTAGAGCAGAGAAACATCATTGGCAAAAGAAAATTACTAAATAGTGTGGATGACTCTGAGGCTTTAATTATAAACATCCAGACCAGTAAAGCCAGGTCTTCCTGTTACTGCTCTGTGTTTTGCATCAGGCCACGCTGAAGTGTGGTCCCTCTGTCCCCATGAGCATGATGGTCTGCAGTGCTGGAAGTGCACCCTCGCATCCTCTTACTCTCTGGCCCTCAGAGGAGCTGTGGGAGGGCACTGTAACTGACTGAAAGGTTGTCCTAGGGACAGAGCAGCAGCATGGAAGCCAGTGTAATCAGTAAGCAGATGCTGGGCTACAAAATCCCTTCTGGAGCTTAGGAACAGAGGTCACAGCTGCTTGTACACACTGCTCCAGCATAAGGTGGTGTGGAGCACTGCATATCAGCACTGCCCATGCTGTTTGGGGCAGTTCAGCACCCCTGAACCCCATGGCAGCAGTGTCTGTGAGTCCTGCCTGCAGCAGTTGCCCAGGAGAGCACTGTATCACTCCCACACTGGGTGCAGCAGCATCTCTTTCAGGAAATCAAAGACAAATCAGACAAATTTCCATACAAATCCATGCTGAATCTCTGTACTGGTTTTGGCTTGGATAGCATTACTTTTCTTCCCAGTAGGTGATGCAGTGTTGTGTTTTGAATTTGGTATGAGAACAATGTTGTTAATAACACACTGATATTTGGTAGGTGCTCAGTTGTATTTACCCTAAATCAGGGATGTTTCAGTGTCCCATGCTCTGCCATGCACAAGGAGCTGTGAGACAGCATGGCCAGGACAGCTGACCTAAACTGGCCAAAGGGACGTTCTACACAATGGAGCATCCTACCTTGTGTCTATAAACAGGGGGAAGTTGTCCAGGAGTCAACGATTACTGCTTTGGGGACAGGCTGGGCATCAGACAGTGTGAGGTCAACAGTTGTATTGGGCATCACTTGTTTCCCTTGAGTGTTAGTCCTCTCTCACTTGCTCTCCTTTTTGTTACTATTATTATAATTATTATAAGCAGTATTACTGGTATTATATTTTAGTTTGTTTCCATTACTAAATTGTTCTTAACTCACAAAGTTCAGTGTTTCTTTCTGATTCTCCTCCCCACCAGGAATGTGATGGGGGTGTGAGCAAGCAGCTGTGGGGTACTTAGTTGCTGGCTGGGGAGAATTAAAGCATGATGACATCCTGTACAGTCCTTCACACACCACCTGTGCCACTCTAAAATCTCAACAAAATCCATTAAATGTAATGTACACCAATGTGAGAGGAGCAAAATCTTGAAGAGTCTATCAAAGACTGCATGTTTATTTACCCAAGTTTTCTCTGTGAGGGGTAGGCACAAACAGACAGAAAACCAGGGAGTATCTGCAATAGCAGAGGCAGAAGTGGCACTCATCTGACTTACACATTACAGGCCCATTCTCTCTGAATCTTGGAATTACAAGAAGAGTACCCCAAGCTTCTACAGTAAATTACAGAATTTTTAGATATCTGTAGCATTTTTCAGAATTACATTTTCACTTGAGTTCATTAGAACTTCCTATAAAGCCTATACATTGGATTTTGTCTCTTGTAGTGCTGGAGATTTTGCTGCTGCCATTTCATTTATTCAGAAGTACTGTTAATCTGATATGTGTTACTCTTTTCCCAGATTTATATTGCTATATTAGTAAACTTCATAACTTAAACATGTACTTGAACAACCACCCAGTTCTAGTACAGGATACCCTTGGATTTAATAAAGGGGATCAGAACAAGAACAAACCCAAATAAGTTGCTTTCTATTTTTGTGGAGACTGTGACAAGCTTCTTTACAGCCATCAGACAGAAATGGCAGGCAACTACGCTTTTGTCGTCAGTCCACTGCATTGCATCACAAACCTCTGAAAAAGCCTGGTGACGTTGCTTTCCAGAGGAGTTCAAACTGAAAAATATTTTTGGTGTAAATGCAAATACTAGTGAAGTCATGTTAAAAATTGTTTCCTTGATTTTCCTTGATTAAAAGGTGGTTCTAGCCACTAGAAGAGAAAAGGACAATACCAGTGCATGTTCCTGGCAGTTTCTGAAGCAGAGGAGAGAGTCATTAATCCTGTTTAAATTTGCTAGAACCATAAGCACATACAGGCATAAAATATAATCACTTGTGTTTTCTTTAAAGGTCCAGGAACTAAAGTGTTGGAAATGATCATTCACAAATCACTGAGCAACCACTTTTGGCATATTTAGGACTTCTGATCTTTTAAAAAATTAATAAAATTAGACATTCAATTTATGATTGAGCAGAAACTGTGTGAAATTATGTAGGTTTTGCATTTACTTTAAGGAAAAATTATGTTTCATTCTAAGGAAAATAATGGGGTTTTTTCTGAGCTATGTAATATTTTCTAGACATATCGCTATATTCCGGTGTAATTTTTTTTGTAATTTTATTCAGTTTAATGATTCTATTCACTCTGCAGCTCTTGGACTGGCAAGGGGTCACATTCAAAGCCCACACTCTGTCCTCTCTGCTGCTCAGAATGAGTCTCAGTTTGCTGCCCTGGCACTGCCTGCCCAGCCTGCTCTTCCCACCCTGCACACCGTGCAGTGGGTGGTTTCAAGGTGCACAGCAAGCTACTGTGGTTGGCATGATTCTCTACCCCAACCCAGCCTGGTACTGGGTGTCCTGGTACCTGGGAGAGCTTTTTCACCTCAGTGCTCACATGTACCTGCTGTGCTGCAATCTTCCACACCAGTAAAACCTCCCAGAGTCCTCAGCCCCTGCCTTGCAGAGCAGCCACACAACAATCATGCCATTTTAAACATATTTCTGTGCCCCCCACCAGGTTGTTGCAAGGTGAAAAGGCAAGAAAAATCAACAAAATGTTTAATTGTGCCTCCATAAGGGCTTCCCAGAGAATCTGAGCATGCTCTAACCTGTACACCTTAGTGGTGTCTTTCACACGGAGGAAGGCTCCAAGGGTGGTTTTAACTGTGCTTTCTCCTCCACAGGGTGGGCATGCCCACGATCCCTGGCCCCTGGCTGGGGTGGCAGCCAGTGTGAGGGGCCACAGCACAGTGCTCCCCAGAGGTGCTGCAGTCAGAAACCACAGACCAGTCCCCTCCGACAGGTAACTGATTGGATTAGGAGTCCTGTCTGACAGCTTGTCTGCTCAGCCACACGGGCTCATCAACCTCTCTGTCCTGCCTGCTAATAAACTCAGCTCGTGGGACCATTCTGCTTGATGATCTCTCCTTGGGGAGTTTTTAAGGCTGTGCTCTGTGAAAACTACTTGGAGTCTATTAAAATTGCAGCTCTGCTGTTGTCATGTTGTCCCAGAGAGTCATGGGAGGTGCCTGTCACCCAGGTGGAGGTGACTATTACATATTCAAGTGAAAAAAAACCCCTGGCTTTGGGAAGAGAGGCATCCCCACCAGCAAACAGAATGGAAGGTGCTTATCTGACAGTTTTAAGGGATGAGCCTGAGGAAAGGAGACACGACAGCGACAGCGTATCACTGTACCCTCACTCTGCTGCTGAAAACACCTGTGATGCCTTTGTTGAAAGGATTAAGCAAATGGGCAATTGCTGTCCCTGGGCTCTAGGTCATCAGCCCTGTGCTGCTGCCTCTGCTCCTCACCTGTGGGTGCTGCCAGCTGACTCTCCAGGCTGCAGGAACTCAGTGTCAGGCACCTGTTGGGGAAACTGCCTACTCCACAACTTTGGAATTTAGCCGTGGCAGAGTTCTCTGCTTTCAGGATGGGATTCTGCTTCAGTATGTCTACATATACCAGCAGTTATTTCATAAAGGACACTGCCTGAGTAAATCAGAAGACAGCAACTGTGGGATCTATAATATCTATAGAGGACATATTAAAAAATCACGATTTTAATTTTTTTTCTTAGATTCGCCTTTGGAGAGCTAAGGGGGGGCAGCCTGAGAAGAGCTGAGTGCAAAACAACAAATCTAAATCTTCCAGACTGTAAAGCTGCTGTGGCTTTTGCCTCAGCCACCACAATGAAAGGACCATAAACTCCAATATTCATTGTTGTTTAAGATAAAAAAGTTAATGAATGCAGAGACTAAGGCTTAGTTGATGCAAAATACTACAGTGAGCTTTTAAGTTTTGTTTTCATTGGGCAGCCATCAAGGGCAAATTCTGAATCTGTGTTAGGCTTGAGTGTCAACATCCTGGTATCAACAATGCATCAGAAACTTTTTGGCTGTTAAAATGCCCCAAACATTCATGATGCAGTTGAAAAAACTCAGAAGGAATGAAATGTGTGTCTGATTAGCCAAATTAGATTACATAGGTAATTTTAAATTATGGACAAGCAGTCTTGACATTTACACAGATCTGCTCTTCCCTTTGCAAAGGCCTGTCTATTTCTTTCCCAACAGAGCCACCTCAATAAAAGTTTCCCCTAATGCACAGTCATGTCTGGAGTATTGGGTTTGTGTGTGGAAGCTGCCACTGTGTGTGCTGTTACCCACAGACCTTGCAGTTTGTAGTCCTGTCTTGGAACGATTCATAATTATAAAGTATCCCCAAAATCATCTGATGCCTGAAAATTGTTACTGTGTCTTTAAGGCTGGGCAATTGGGAATCTGGGCAGGGGGAAGCTGGCTTCTGCCAATTTGGCAGCGTTTTTAAAAAGCTGCCCACCCAGGCTCTGGCTCCCTCACAGCTCAGGACAGGGTGTGTTGGTTTTGCTGGCAGTTTGCTTGGTGCTCAAGCAAAAGGGTTTGGGGTTTTGTTGTTGTTGTTGTTTTGTTTTGTTTGGGTTTTTTTTTTTGGTGGTGGTGGTGGTTTTGTTTTGGTTCTGGTTTTGGATTTGATTTTAGATTTGGATTTACTTCTGGAGTTTTTTTGTCCATGGCTTGAAAAAACTGTGGATCTTTGGAGGCTGCTTGAGAGAGAATTCTGCAGCTGCCTGTTCAGGAGGTGGCATTGTCATTAAGTGTGTTGAGCTGGGAGAAGGACATCAGGAGTGACCCCAGCATAGTTTGCCCTGCTCTGACTTATTTCTGCCAGGGGTAAGACAAGGGGAGAACAGAGAACAATTAATTTTTTCTGCTTACCACTTTGCAATCTTCCTCTTCAAATACTTCAGATACTTAGAGAAGAAATGCAAAAGTCAAGCACTGACTGTCATTGTGTTATTTCAAGTTTTCACCAGTTCAGAGTGACAAACTCAGGTCTTGCAGCTCAGGTGTAAGGCCTCTGTGCACACCCTGCATAGCTCTGCCTAATTTAAAATTCAGGATCCTGTGCTTCTTGGACCTTTTAGCTGCCTTGTTGCAGTGACAATTGTGACCACCAAGAGGACATGCTCACACCACTAATGTTATTTCAGCTTTAAAATTAACACATCTGTTGTATAATTTCTATACATCCCTACATGCAGCTCTCTAAGGTAAATTTCAATGGGGGGAAATTGGCATCTTCCATTATTTCCCATGTGCCATTGGCATAAGTAGAAAACATAATGGTGGAAGAGATCACGCTTTAATTCAAAATCTTAAATGAGACATGAATAAACTGGCCACAAATTGAGTACTGCCTGCTCTCCCCATTTACCTTATGTTCAATGTAAAACACATCTAAAAAATGAGTATGAATTTCCATCTTCTAGGATGTGGAAAACAGCATGATCCTCAAAGCTCACAGTACTTTGGCCATGATGATATCTCGGTGAGACTGTATTTCTCTTACGTGTAAGCACAGCAGCTTCAGTAGCAGTGAGCCACTTAAATGATGGCATGTGGAAATGGATCACAATATTTAGAAAAAAGCATTCAGCTGATCAGTTGCAGCATTTTGACTTTGCTAAAATTGTCTTTCTAAGAAGACTTGAAGTGGCTACAAAGTCAAATTACTGCATAGCTGTAGACCTGGTTGTAGCTGTACTGTCATGTTTTGATAACTCTTTCAAGGGAATTATCTCTTGGAGATTTCTGTTGTGGCATGCTAATGTCTTTGCTGTGGCACCTGGCAGGGGGAATTGGAGTAAGTGACCTTTAAAGGTCCCTTCCAACCCAGGCCATTCTATGGTTCCATATACCACCCCTGGTATTTGGTAGAAGGTCAATCTAGTTAGTATTCCACTCCCAGATCTCCTATGAATTTTGGCTAAAAAGCAAAGAAAATTCAGATCTTTTGTTACATTCCAGTATGAGTTTGGCATTGGGAAGGGTAATCTGGTGGCAGTAAAAGCACCAATACTGAGGTCTACTTGTGGTCCAAGCTCTGTTTTGGGATCAAAATAGCCTTATACACCTCAGATCCATGAAACCATCCTAGCTTGGTGACAGGAATAATGTGCACCTGGAGTTGAGGTTCACAGGATACACTTGATGTTGACTCTAATTATTCATAGGAATGTGGTGCAGAATGGCTTAGGGAGCAGAAATAGGACAAAGCCTTGGATTTGGTTGGACTTGTGTATGTCCAGCTTAGGGCATTAGTCCCTTGAAGTTATTACTATCTCTATGTTGATTTGTGGGAGGAATTAAAAGTGGTTGCTAGCAGCCAGCTATCTATGTCTAATGACCATCTAAACATTGTATGAGTTTGTGCTGCCAGTGCCTGACCATCCTCACAGCAAAGAATTTCTTATTCATATTGGTCTGGTTATAGGTGTTAATTAGTAAGTATATGAAAGCTTTGGATGGAAGCAGGCATTCTTAAAACTCTACAAATGAGCACTCATTAATCACTTAGTGGCAATCTGAGCAGAAGATGATCTGCGTGGTAGCCCGTGCTGGCTTATTACCATGGGATACATTCTGAAAAGCAGTGGAGGGGAAGGGAGGCTTAAGTCACTGTTCAAGACAAATAGTTTCTGGGGTTTGTCCCTGAATATGAATAACCACAGGTGTTCCATCCTGTGATACAAAATTGATCAGGAACAGATCTTAAACCCTTTGTTGTTCACACACGCTTTCATTCAGTCACCCAGCAAGTGCCTCCCTTGGAGGGGCACCCCATCCTCTAAAATGCTCTGGAACAAATCCATACCCATTCTATAGCTGGGAAAAAGATTTCTTGGTGCTCAAATTGTGTGCTCTATTCATCTGTGGTGACAAATCCTGGTCCAGTCACACTACTGCAATAGGAGTGAACCTGATGGACAAGGGCAGCCTGGGCACACTGGAGAGATTGCAGTTAGTGCAGGTTGCTGCAGTTGTTCTCATGGGATGTTGATGAGAAAAGGTCTTGCAGTGGACAGGGACACTGGGCAAATTGCTTCAAGGGGACAAAATCTGTGACCATCACTGGGGCTGCCAGCCCCCACAGCCTCTCTCTGCTCCGGTTCCCAAGCAACCTCTGCTCCCCATCTCCCTCCTGGTCCAGCTTCAGATCAGAGACAGGAGCAGTGACTCTCTCTCCTTCTAACACATGAAACAGGGATCCCAAGCACCTGAGGCTCATGCCAAGACTCCCAGAGCCTGGCCACCTCGTGGAGTCCCTGCCTGGTTGTCTGGCACGGACCCTCCATGCTGGGAAGCTGTTGGCCTCTGGGGAGCCACCTACCGCCTGCCGGCCTGGCACTTTTATCATGCACAGTAAGAGGAGACATAATCAATTCCCCAGTTGGCACTTTGCACTGAATACACACTTTTTCAGTCTGATAGCAGGACTAAATTAGTTATTTAGCAATGAGACCCTAATTTAAAGTGAGCAACTGCCCTGACAAGGATCATTGTTCAAGGCTGTCCCCCCTTTGCTTTCAGATGAGAGGCCCACCAATCCATGGAAGGGGATAAATAGACAATTAGAAAATAGATACATTTTGTTAGTTCTACAAAGCTCCCTGGTGCTGTCAGGCTCACAATAAAGGGGGCTCTGGTAAATTGGTGGGCAATGAAAGCCAGCTGTACAGTCATCACTCCTACAGACACAAAGCCATATGTGGCCATTTACAGAACATCCCTGAAAATAGATGGAGCCAATAAGACCAGGGAGAACTAAAAATACTTGACAAAGTTGCCTGCTCTTCATTTAACAAGAATAAAATATCTAATGGTGTGTAATAGAAGCCATCAATCACTCCTGAGTAAAGAACAGGTTTAATACTCTACTTTTAACTATTAATGCAAGTTTTTATTCATCTGTAATAAGTCAGCAATTAATATCTACTGTGTGCAGCGTGGTGGTGTGGTGCAAGGGCTCACAAAAGGCATGAGTCCAGCACCACAGCTGCAAAGATACCCAGGCTCAAACACGGCAGGGGCAGGAGACACAGACATGACAAAGAAAGAAGATCGAAGGTGAGAAACTGCCTCTTCAAAGATAATGAGATATCTGCAAGCACTTCCTAGCAAGTATTCCATTTAGACTTGCAAGCAAGATGGCATTTCTTCTCTTTACTTATTTACTTTTACTCTTTCTAGGCAAGGACACATGACTAGGTGTTAGGGAAAGTCCTTCAGCTACCTGCTTACTATTGATAAATATTTGTAGAGCTTTTCCTGGAGATAAAGGATTATGAAGTTGAAAAATCTTGACAAGTCCTCAGTTCTGCAAAGTGGGACTGTGATGTGGAGCTCAGCACTGAATCTGGGCAACAACACATGGAAGTCAGGCATGAGATGGAGCCAAGTCACACCACACATTTGCCTTCAAGGTGCCCGCAGCATACGGATACCACTGCTGAGTCACCGTGGCTGTTCTAACAAACAACTTCTTCATGTAAGCAATCAGCCAACCAAATGCCAAGCTTCATCAAAATAAGCTCAAATGATTTTGCCTCATGTTATTGCTGCTATGAAACAGGACAAAGCTGCTACAATGCCTAGAAATTGGTATTTAATATAACGGAGCCATGGCCCCCTCAGGAGATAAAAACATGCGTCAGCAAGTCAGATGGTACTTGCTGTGCACATGAGTGCTCAGATTCCACCCTGTAATGTTGGGATCTTTGCCTGCACTTAGAGATGGCATATGCTGCAAGGTAACTGTCGACTCTCTTGCCTATTTTTAGTTGCTTCCACAGGACAAGAATTGTAATTTATTTTGCAGAACAGCAAATGTCACATCCTATGAGTACATTGTTGTACAAAATGCCATATAGTAACTGGAGAAAAGTGACCTTCCATAATGGAAGTGTCCTATAGAACTAATAGAAAATGATAACCAATAGGTTTTACCAGATAATTATATCCCTCTTCTAGAACACTTTTAAAAGCCAAGGACATCTCTATCCATAACACTGTGCACTTCAGGCTTGTTAGGTGTGTGCTTTTTTTTTTTCTCTTTCTATTCCATTAGAGCCAAATTAATTTGATCTCTGTCTTAAAAAAATCACGTTGATATTGTCAGGGATTCAGACATAAGGCTTAACCTTTTGACTATGATTGACCAGCTCCTCCTTTCTGCAGGTACCACAAGCTTAGAAGATTGCAGTCTTCCAAATCTAGCTTAATTGATCTTAAATGCAGGGTACCATCCTGAACTGAAGCCTCTTTTGTAAGGCCTTTTTGGTCTACTTTTGAAATATTTCAGCAGCTGCATGTGGTAATAGTAGTAACTGAAGTGCACACCTCCTGATGCATCTGTGTCAAAGCAGAATAATCATTTTGTTTCTGGGAACCTACAGAATACTTCTAGGAAAAAAAACCCGTGTCTTAGGACCATCCACTGTTCAGTGCCACTATAGCTTCCTGAAACAGAAAACAAGCCTCCATTTACCAGCAGAATGAGGACAGAAAAATTAGCAAATTCACTGTATTGGGAAGAAATGGGCATTCTTGCTTTAACAAGCTCAGCCAGAGGATAGAAACAATTTTACACCTAGACCTCCCTGAAAAGGTAGAACAATCTCCAAGTAAGGGCCAGAATAACCACACACAACACAGGTCAGCAGTGCCATTTTTCTAACACAAATATCTATCTGCCCAGGAACACCAGACCTGGAGCAGCATGAGTTCTGTCCCAGTTTCCATGTTTTTCATGATCGTAGTACTTTGTTTTGAGAGGGAAAAAGCATTGATTTCACAGAGCTACCAAATACTGCCCACATATACTTTCTGTCAGCAGACTCAGATACCTACATCTGCATCAGGGTTTTTCCATTGCCTTAGAAATCCCTCATGCTTTCTTCTCTGGTAGAAAATAGTAAAAGTTTCTATAAACTGATCTTTCCATAAAAAATTAGGACAGAATCGCAGAATGCTGGGGGTTGGAAGGGACACTGGAGATCATCCACTCCAACTACTTGCTCCAGCAGGGCCGCCAGGACTGTGCCCAGGCCTCTTGGGTTTTAGACATCTCCAAAGATGGAGACTCCACTGGGATGATGCTCAGTCACCTTCACAGTGAAGAAGGGTTTGCTGATATTTAGAAGGAATCTCCTGTGCTTACATGAGTGGCCATGGTCTCTGTCACTAGGCACCACTGAAGAAACACTTCCTCACCATCATTCCTTCCATTACTTACTTTTACACATGGATAAGATCCTCCTGAGCCTGCTCTTCTCCAAGCTGAATAGTCCCAACTCTCTCAGCCTTGTCCTCATAGGAGAGATGCTGTAGTCCCTCCATCATCTTTGTGGTTGTGGGAAGCCCAGCACTGGACAAAGTACTCCAGATGTGTTTCACAAGCACTGAGTATAAAGGAAGGCTCAGCTCCCTCAGACTTCTGGAGACACTCTTGCCCAGGGTGCTATTGCCTTCTTTGCTGATTCATGGTCAACTTCATGTTCACCAGGACACCTAACAATATTTGTGCCATCTGCTTTCCAGCTGGGATTCAGGGCCATCCCTCCCCATGGAAAGCAGATGGTGTTTCACTTTTTTGAAATTCACAAGGTTCTTCTCTGGCTTGCTGGCTCTAGTCAAAGCAAAAGAAAAACTCCCAAGAGAAGGATTTAATTACTGGAGTTGCATTTGTAGTAGTCAGCTAAGCAGAGATGATCTTACCTGAGGTGTCACACTATGAGGATGGAAGAAGAAGTCTCGATTTGCACACTCAGAAAAACACACTGAATGTGTCTGGACAGTGTACAGCCAGCAGTTCAGCACAGCCCCTTACTGGGCTCGTTGTAATGTGCCCTGTCCTCCACTGGTGCCAAACAATAGCTATAAGGAGAAGGAGCATTTTTCAATCCTAAGACACCCAGAAGGGTTCCAGATCTTTGTCTTTCCCAACAACTGACATGTCCAGAGAGATGGGCTATCCCAAAAAGACCTTATCTTATCTCCCTATCAACAGATTGGAGCTCACATCCTCTCTGCCCTGCATACACCTCCTAGGACCAAAAGACCATTGCAAACCATTTGCATGGGCACAAACAGCAACATCTCTCACACCTTGGAGGCAGTGTAAGCCAACTGGACAGGAGCAGACATAGCATGCAAAGATGCTTGTTTTCCCTTGTTAAATGTTCAAAACCTTAGGGAAAATGCAAATCCCTTGTAACTTCAAAAGCAACAACAGCCTGGCTGAGTCCCTTCAGCAGAGGGCTCAATGCTGAGATTGTAGAGTTGCCTCCAAAGTAATATTCAGAGCTTTGGTTGCAGAAAATAGAACACGGTGTTTGCAGTCCATGGGAACAGGTTAGGCACACTGCTGTTAAATGGAGTCATATAATTATTTACAAGGCATATCCTTAAAGATCCTTTCTATGATTAAATTAACATACAATGTTTTAATACATGAAAATCACCAAAGAGGATGTATTTGCAAGGGATTTTTTTGTTGTTGTTTACATTTGATGGAATAAAAAGTAATTGCTTTTCAGGATGAGCTTGTGCTCATTTGTATGATTATGACTTTTTGATTAACCTTTTTTCTCCCTTCTGTTCTGTACATAGTAAGCAGGATCATCTCCACTTGTGACTTTATCATTTTAATAAACCTTGCCATGCCAGCAGCAACCCAGAATCATTGTGACCTGCCCATGACCACCTGAGCCCTATTTAATTGATTTAATGAATTTACCTTACACAATCCTTGAAAACAAGTTTAATCAAATACATTTGATACACCAAAAACTCAATGGACACTCTAGTTACATCTTGGTAGAGAAGGTGAGTGTGTGTGTGTGTGTGTGTGTGTGTGTGTCTGTTGTAAAAGTTATTGGGTTTGCCTTTTTAAGAAGAAATTAGCTTTTTCTCTATGACCTTTGCTAAGTGAAACCATACACATGAAGAATAGATCAACTTCTCTCAAGAAAAGGAAAACAGTAAGAGCAGCCATACAAGTCTGCTCAGTCTGTCTGGTTGTGATGGGATCATCCCAGTATGGATTGTCCATGGAAGGGTACAGTAAGATAGCCATTATTTTACTAAAGTTTTAATTAAATATTCTCCCACTAAATAATGATTTACAGTTAATGAGTGTCAGCACCTCACTTTTAGCAAGATTTGCAACTCAGAAACACAAAAGAGGGGCAGTCCTTGAGTTTATAAAGTAGTTGCAAAAAAGACCACAGGAAAAGAGATGAAAAAGGAAGAGTTGACTATACAGTTTACAAACTGGTCAAAATTGCAAAGCCACAGCAGGTTGAAAAAAGTTACACATAGAGAGACACACAGCTTGAAAACAAGCCAAGTGACTGAGACACACAACAGGTTGTGATATGTTGGTCCCTGTCACAGCAGCACCTCCAAAAGGGGGAACTGCTGCCCACTGCACCCTCATCAAAGCCATCTCCAGAATCGCAAGGCTCTCTGCTGCAGAGCGGGCTTCCTTTAAATGTTATGAGGTTATTACTTTTGTTTTTTCAAATCACCCCCTGTGGTTACATTGAAATGACCTCTCTCCTTGTGCTAAGGGAGCTCTCTGGAAGTCAAGACATGCGTTTTGCTTCAGGTTGAACAAAGTCAACCTGACCCTGAAAACAAAGTCAGGGAGAATTATTTGTGGTGACTCTTGGCTGACTTTTCATGGGGAAAGGAGATTAGCAAACCAAGCACCCAGATCAGGCCTACGGAGCAGCTCATTACCTGGGCAGGACAGGCTTGCACCCTTAGAGGTCACAGGGAAAACCCCTGCCAAGGAGTGAGTGCTTCACACCAGAGGAGTCTAGCAACCTGCACAGCCCTTTACCACAGCTTGCCATGTTGCTTTGTCACTTCCCATCCCACTAGAGGCCCAGTGATGAGCATGCAGATAATGCCCACTATTCCCTGACTCATCAAGGGTAGGGGTAAATCAAAATTAATCAAAGAACCACAGAATAGTTTGTGTTGAAAGGAAGATTAAAGATCATTTTGTTCCAATGTTCCCCTCATGGGCAGGGACAACTTCTATTAGATCACCTTGCTCCTAGCTCCATGCAATCTGGTCTTGACTACTTCCAGGGTTGGGGCATCCATGAGGCTGAGCCCTGTTCCCAAAGCCTTATGGAGGCTCAGTTGGTTGCAGACCATGCCATCAGTGTAGCTGGGTGGCTGTGGACTCACAGTATTAGGAAACAAGGATTCCAGAGTTTGGGGTACAGAAATCACCCACTCTGCGCCTTAAGTGCATTTGCAGTTCTCTTCTTCCAGACTTACAATTCACACATCCATAAAGCCCTTGCAATTTGGATGTGCAGCTTTGTGATCAGGTTTGCCCAAAGCACTGTCACTGCCAGAAGGGCTGCTGGCCCCTTTGCTGTGCTCTGCTTCAGGGTCAGTTCTCTCTGCAGCTTCTCCCTACCCTCAGGTACTTTCCCCACCAAGGCTCTCCCCAGTACAAGACTTTTCCTTGCAAGCTGGTGTGGCCAAGGGGGAGAGCAGAGGATTGTGCACGAACAGAAAAACAGGAGCTTGCTCTCAGCTGCAGCACACTGCCTTCTTCTTCTGCCTTTCCCAACACGCTTGCCAGCCCCTGAGGAGGGAGAAAGCCCCCAACATCCTCTCTGTACCATGAACTCCCAGAAGGGCATAGGAGGAATGTCCCCCCTACTGCCCCTGGGTCTAGCATCCTGCTCTGGATCTGTGTCTCACTGCTGTCCTTCAGGCCTCTGCATCTGAGATTGTTCATCTGACTCCTGTGATGCAATATCTTGGGATATCCCCAGCATCCTGTCAGGTCCCCTTGTAGTGCAATGACCCTTCCTTTCTATCCACACACAACCAAAAATCACCTGTCATAGGACTATTTCTGTAAAACTGAATATGTCTTTGTAGTGGTGCTGTGGCTGAGCAGCTGAGGGGAGGCTCAGCCATGCATGAGAAGTGGGACACAGTTAATTTGGGGATGATTATGATTAAATTTATTGCTAATACAGTATCTAAGTGTTGCTGATATCTACATAAAACAATCTAAAAAAGTATCTAAATAACAACTCATAACAATTATATAAATCATCTATTGCAATGGATTACAGTATCAAGTCACAGTCTCTCCTGTTGAGTCACAAGCCTTGGTGAGACCCCCTCTTTGTCTGAACTTTCCAGAGAAGTCTAGGTCTACTTAGTCTCAGATCTGGTAGCAGTCTGTGTCTAAAGGATTATGATGTAAGTAGGTTCAGCTAGAAACATACAGGTTTACAGTTAGCCTTTCATAATTCACACATCACAGGTGTTCTGTTGGTTTTTTTCTTTACAGGTTTTTTCTATAGGTGTGTACTGAACAGGATTTTATCTAATCAGCCCAGATCCCAGTGTTAAAATTCTCTTTTATCCCACAACTTAAACAAAATCTATTACTATGCAATTAATTAAAAATGGATGAGTTCCTAGCTGCTGAGCTTTTATTTAAAAGAAAACCTGTATTATCCTGAACATTTGCATGAGGACACTGTAAAGTATTGCTGCACAGTAATATAGGGAGACTTTAGAAGATTTGAGTGCAGATCTCCATGTTTCAAAATGAAGATGCTGCTACCAACAGCAGGAAGCCTCTTTACTCTTTCCCACTCGGGAACTCTGCTTTATCCTGGCTAAATTTCCCTTTGCCAGAATTTGAGGTCAACACATCCAGCAACTCAGTTACATTTTCTCAGCTGGCTTGTGAAGCTGAAACCCTGCAAATAAACACTGGAGAAAGGCTGAATATTTTCCTCTGCTTCCTCCTTTCCCAGATAGCTATGGGTTTTCAAGAAAACTGGGTCTGATGGGGGACTTCAAATTGCAAATGAAAATTTGATTTTCACAATTTCTATCACCATTTTATAAGGTAAATCTGAATAATTTCTCTTCTTGGGAAAAAGTTTATTGTTTTTTCTTCTTAGGGCCAACTTTCCCTAATCATGTAAGTCTCTGTGCTTGCTTCCTGCACTGCTCCTCAGCCCCATGAAACCCCTTAAAACTTCCCTGGTGTCTCCTGAGCCCTATGAGTGTACTGTCTGAGGGGACCTTCTCTGAGCTGAAACATGGGTAATCCTTTCTCTGGCAAGAAAAGCGACATCCAGCTCCTGCACTCCAGGGGAAGGCCTGGTAGAGGTCAAGAGAGGTTCCAGCCCTGGAGGTCCCAAACCTGCTACTGCACCTCAGCTTGCCAGTTCTACTGGCATTCATAAAATCATAGAATCACTGAACAGTTTGAAGTGAAGGGATATTAAAGGTCATTTGGTCCAAATCCCCTGAAATTAACATCTCCTCTCCCACACGTTTGAGTAAGCTCCCTCCTGATGTGGGATAGGCAGGCGTTCACACATGGTTTTATAAGCATGGTGGCACATATCACAAAATAAAGCTTTGAAGATGTTCTTGCTCATTGCAAGGGAGTTGGACTAGACCACCATTAAAGGTCCCTTCCAACCCAAATTTTTTTTTTAATTCTATGAATATTGCTTGGCATCAGCAGTGTAACATGGAAATTGTCTCCTGTATGATATCTTGGGGTATTTAGTTTTCTTTATAGAGTTTCTTATGATTCATAGTTCTTCCTTGTGATTGTGATGTATTCTGAAGGTTCAACCTCATCTTGCTCTTGAAGCCAACAGTCCAATACAAACTTTCGTCTTTTTACCAGGAGATAAAAAGAAGAATTTTGCCCTAGAAAGGATGGTCATTAACTCACTGTTTTTGTACTGTCTTCAGGAAAAGTGGCAATCACTTTGGAAGACTCAAGCCTGGATAAGGGGAGTGGACAGGAAAAGGAGACTGAGAAAACTGAAATCTGTGAGAAGCAGCCAAGGACCCAGAGAGATTTGGGGATGTAATGAGCACTTGGGGAAGGCAGGCCAAGAGCATCCTTCACAGGAAGGCTTTGAGTGGGATATGACCCAAGAGCTGTCAAAAACTGAGAAGGTACAAGAGTCCTGGAAGAAAGGAGGAACTGGTGGAACAGGCAGGAAGGAGGAGAAAGGTGATACAGATAAGAAGAGCCACAAGGCTGTGAGGCAGGCTGTGTGGAAGGAAAATTTGCAACAGTGAAAGAGTAATACTGAGAGTAGAGAAAGGCCTCAGTCTGCCTCTCCAAGTCTGTGAGCAATAGCTAAAACAAGAGCTAATGCTAAGGACAGGGCTTGGCAGCTGTGTGTCATAGATGGACTTTGGAAGATGAGGTAAGACTTTGTGACAGCTTTGTGTGAAGGTCTTGGACTGGGACAGCTGCCAGCTCCCAGGAGGTAAGAGCTGCCCTTGGTTCTGTCCAGCCCAAAACAAGTCAGAATGTTGTTGATGCAACATACAAACTACTCCATTTCTTTTTGAGGAGATGCTGGGTAAAGGGTTGTTTTCTTGTGATGATGACTCAAGGCAGTAAGAAGGGCTAAGGAAGAACTGCTCATTACGATTATTGCTTCTGTGCTGCAGGAACACAATGAATTCTGACCATTATTCCCAGTAGGATATCTTCCCCCTTTCCCTTTCCTCCCTCAAAGAGAAGGTCCTTAAATTATTGTCATCTCAAGATACAAACATAGTTTATTTTCCCAACACTTGATTAGACATATCATTTCCATCTTTTATATCTATCATTTAAGTTTAATCATGAAGTTGTTAACCATAAAAAAACTATTAAACGGATATAGTACATTCAAAAAAATTAGTATTTCAGAATGAGCACTTAAAAAGAAAATTTATGCATAGAAACAATGGAGAATTACAATTAAGAGCTCTAGGGATTGGAGAGTGATTTGTCCAGCCATTACACAGTCATTTCAATTTAAATTAAAATTGCAACTATTTTCTAGTCTACTAAAAATATGTGGTGTCACATTAAGAGTTTTAATGGAGCTTTCTCTAGGGAATGTAGCAAAGCTAGTTAGTAGCACATAAATAACTAAATATTGGAAACTGAATAAATTCTTTGCCAAAACACTAACATGAGAAAACCAAAAAATGGCAGTAGACAAGTTTATTTTCTCTAGTTGAAGAGTAGCCCTCATACTAAACCAAAGAAACAGTTCACAGGGTGTCCAGGTTTACATGGTTTAACCAGAGTTGACTGGTAAAAATAAATAAATGTCTGCCAGATATATTATTCTAATCTGACAAGTGCCTGTGTGAATGATGCTGCATACTTTGTTAACAAACTACAACAGTGCTACCGAAATGTACAGTCATCCCTCCTTCACCTAGAATATGCAAAATAAATCAATATGGTCTATTCAATATCCCTGATGTAGGGAAAGTTGGCTTACTCTCTTAAGTTTTCAGATTTTAGCTTAGTGATTGAGCTTTAAGCTTTAACCACTGCAAAACATGTTTTCAGAAATAGAGGTTTTTACTGAGTTGCTTTATTCAAGTCTACTTAAACAGTAAGATCTGACAGCTCAAAATGTACCCTTTCACCAAGCCAAAGACAGCCTTCAGGTGAGCCTGGATGGCTTTTACAATTCAGAAGGTACTGGGGATCTGGGAGCACCAGCTGCTGTGCTGGGTGTGTGAGGCAGTTTTCATAAAGAACAGGACAATATGTTTTGCCTGCTTCACTCACCAGCTCTGTACCTGGATTCCAAAGAAATCCTAAGAACTTGGAGCTCACCCATTCTGACTCCCAATGCTGCAGGAAGGACATCAGCAGTGGGAAATACTGTCCCTCCACCTGCTGCTCTGAGCAGTGCAGCTACCTTCACTCCTAAAGGGAAGAATCTCCCACCTGCTCCTGTGCTCAGAAATGTAAAGGAACACATCCTGTCTCTAAGTGCCTCCGTACCTGTCAGCCCCAGCTAAAGACTTGTCAGTGGGGTTTCTCTTCTTGCACCATCATAACAGACCAGTGTGCTGTGCAGCTCCATGCAATGCCTGCACCTGCAGAAGGGTGGGATGTGCCATGTGGGATGGATGGCAGCTGTCAGATGTGAATGTAAAGAGGTGTTCTGAGGTCATGGGAAAGATCTCCCAAACATTAAACAGACTTTAGGGACAGGAGGGTTTAATGCAAAACTTTTTTGAAGGCTGTTTGCTATTACAGCTCTCAAATACCTGGAACTTAAAGCTTTAAGGACCAGCTGCTACTACTAAATATATTATAATGAATATATAATACTCATTATATATACTACTATATTATATAAAAACTAAAATTTTATTATCCACCTCTCCCAACAAAAATTGGCTGCATTTAGACATTGGAAAAGCTTTCCATATGGCATTCCCCGTTGTTTTTTCAACTTGTTGTTTTCATAAATTACAAATGTCAGTATTTTAACTCCCTTAGTTAGTTTATTGACTTTAATTTCGTAAAACAAAAGGTAAGCAATCAGACCAATAGCCTCAACCCTGACCAAGCCTGGATAGACAAGTCTGTAAGGTTTTCCTTTGCATTGCATCTACACCAAAACTTTCTTTATGGGCTCAATAATTAGCTTAACTTCAATATGCAAATGTATTTTGATTCTCCCTTCTCAAAAATTTAATTCTGTTTTTGTCTACTCAGATTATGCAGATGTTTCCATTTTAAAGCAAACCAGCTGCAATTTCTCATTTGAGTTCCTCTGACCCTTGCACCTGAACTATCTACTCATCTACTCTTCAGCAAAGCCATCCAGCTAGACAAGTTCTGAAGAAAAGAGACAAAGAAAAGCAACAAGAATGACAATCTCTGTGAAATATATATTCCTCATTATAATTTTAAAGCAGTCTTTAAAAAGGATCTGCACATCAAGCTTTGAATGGAAAAATAATTTAAACATGTGAACTGGTGAGCTGTAGGGGTGAAGCAGGAAGGGTTCCCTATTGTCTGTTCCTCAAAATAAAATCGACACCCCACACAGTTTGTTGGGATTTCAAAATTACTCCAGTCCTCCTTTGTGAACTGGTTTTCTTAGAAATCTGTAACAAAAAGGCAAAAGGCACTTCATACTGCAATAGATAGTAAATATGATTTCCAGAAGGTCAGAAGTTACTCCATAAATTACTGAGATAAGGGAGTAAAAAAGATGAAAGATCATCTGCTGAAGAGGGTAGAACTTCTGGTAGGTTCTTCAATAACTGGTCTGGGACTACCCTTGCTAAGTAGGTTTGTTAGTGGTCTAGACACAAACTATAGAAGGCACTACAGAAAATTGCATTGTAAGTAGGAGATCACAGAATTATAGAATCATTAAGGTTGGAAAAGACCTCTAAGATCAAATAAATAAAAGGGTTAATGCAGCATCGCTGTGTTCACCACTGACCCATGTCTCCAAGTGCCATATCCACACACCTTTGGAACACTTCCAGGGATGGTGACTTCAAAATTGTCCTGGACAACTTGTGCCAGGGCTTGACAACCCCTTCAGTGAAGAAATTTTCTCCAATATTCATCCAAAACTCCCCTGTTGCACTTGAAGCCATTTCCTCTGACCATGCAGTTAGTTGACTGGGAGAGGAGCCCAGCCCCCACCTTGCTATAACATTCTGTCTGGGAATTGTAGAAAACGAGGTCTCCACCAAACCTCTTTTTCTCCAGGCTGAGCCCCTCCAGCTCCCTCAGCTGCTCCTCATCAGATTTCTGCTCCAGACTTCTCCCCAGCTCCATTGTCCTTTCCTGGACACAATCCCCCAGATCCATAGAATATTCTAAGTTGGAAGGGACCTACTAGGATGATCAAAGTCGAGTTCCTGGCCCTGCACAGAACAGTCCCAAGAATCACACCATGTGCCTGAGAGCGTTGTCCAAATGCTTCTTGAACTCTGTCAGGTTTGGTGCTGTGACCACTGCCCTGGGGAGCCTGTAAACTTAATCATCTGCAAACTTACTTTGCATCCCTTTGAGTCCTGCATCCAAGTTATTTATGAAGTTGTTGAAGAGAACTGGGCCAAGGGTGGAACCCTGCAGAACTGCACTAGTGGCCTGTCACCAGCCTGATGTTGCACCATTCACTTTGTGCCTGACCCACAAGCCAGCTGCTCACCCATTGCATGATATTTTTATCCAGCTGTGGGCTGAGATGTCTAGAAGGACCCTGTGAGAGGCAGTATGTTACCATCTGATTATCAGAGAGAGATGCCTCTACCCAAATTAAGGTGCAAGCAACACCAGTCAATAGTATGGATTTTATTTAACAGTAAATGTGAGGTAGAGAGAGATAAAAGAAAAAAAAATAGAAAAGAGAGCAGGAAAAAAGAGGCAGAGAAAGAGAGTGAGAGAAAGAGACAGATGAAGTAGAAAGATAGTCACTATTCCCATGGATGACATCCCATTGGTTCTCTTCACCTGGGCTTCTTAGTAGTAGAGGTCCTGAGGTCGCTGAAAAATTCTCACCATTTATACATTTTAGCAACAGAGAAATTAATGCTCATTGACTACACAGTTCTCTTATTCTATTGGTTAAACAAATCTTTCTCTTCTTATGCTAATTAGTTCCATGTTTAGTCTTTCTTTTATTTCGGTGGGTTTCTTGTCTTCAATCAGTGGGCTATGATATCCTCCTGCAAGATGTGTCAGAGCTGATTTTCACCATAGCTGCTGAGTGCACTTTCCTTGTGGATACAGTCTCCCAAAGACTTGTTTGCCTTTCCTTACACCTGAGATAAATGGACAATAGTATCACCTTTGTCTTATCTCAAGTTCCCATTAGGTGGGTTAACTCACAGTCCAATTCCAGGAATCCAGGAGGCATATTCAGAGTGGGATAGAAAGGGGGAATGATGGGGAGGGGAATGGGAAGAGTGGGTTTTGGTGGTCACAGATGAGCAGTTGCACAGTTCACTACAGTAGACAGAGTCTTCTGAAATTTTAGTGTTTGAGGAAATGGTGATCTTTCAGTCTCTTTACCCATTATCAAAAGCCTTACTGAAATCCAAAAAGATTATTTCTACTGGCTTCCCTTGATCATCTAGGTGGGTTACCTTGCCAAGGAAGGGAACCAGATTTGATAAGCAGGACTTAACTCTCATGAAATCATGCTGGCTGTGACCTATGCCTGTGTAGTCCTTCAGATGTTTTTCAGTACCTCCCAGAATAATCTTCTCCATAACCTTATCAAGCACTGCAGGGTCATCCTTCCTGCACTTTATGACAGCTTTCACTCAACTGGGACCTCTCCAGATGTCCAAGAATCTTCTAATATCTAGAGAAGCCTCACAGTGACATCAGCCAGCTCTTCGAGTATTCTCAGATGAATCCCATCAGGCCCCATAGATTTATAGGGATCCAGCCAGTGCAGCAGATCCCTACAACTTCAGGATCAGCTGTGAGTTTATCATTCATGGTCACTCAGCTCAGGGCACTGGGACTCCCTTAGCCCATGCTGAAGAGAGGCAAGGAAAACAATAAATATCCCTGTCTTGTCAAACTCCCTGTTTGTGAGGTGACCACCCTCATTCTGGAATGGCCCAATGTAATTTCTGCACTGTTTTTTTGCTGATGTATTTTAAAGCCCTATTTTTATCATCCCCCACAGTTCTGACAAGTTTCAACTCCAGTTCAGCTTTAGCTGCAAAAACTTTCTCCCTGGAGAGCACCATCTCTGCATTCCTGCCATGTCACCCAACCCTCTCCTGCTGGGCATACACCTCCCTTTTCTGCTTTACCCCCAAAACAAGATCCCTGCTCAGCCAAGCCAGCCTTCTGTCTCATCTTTCTGTCATTTTGTCTCATCTTTTCTCATCATTCTGTCTCATGTTTGACTTTCAACATTTTGGAATTGCCTCTTCCTGTGCCCTTAGGAGGTGATACCTAAAAAGTGACCCACACTGATGGACCCCAGCACCTTCGGAAGAATTTTCCCAGGGATCTTGATCACTATTTCCCTGAGCAGCCTAAAGTCTGCTCTGCTCATGTCCAAAGGTGAAAAATTTTTGACACTTTTCTTCCTAGCAATATAGATTT
Organism: Trochalopteron elliotii; assembly: GCA_024734555.1. Classification (NCBI taxonomy): domain Eukaryota; kingdom Metazoa; phylum Chordata; class Aves; order Passeriformes; family Leiothrichidae; genus Trochalopteron; species Trochalopteron elliotii. The sequence goes on from JANPWX010019213.1 coordinate 420,631, forward strand.
TAAACTCAATCACTTTGTGGCTGCTGTAGCAAAGATAGCCACCAATCATGTCACTCATGTAACCCTCTCTGTTAACAAGGAGACAAATCAACTTTCCTAGTCAGCTCTCCTAGTACTTGTATATGAGGTCATCCAGGAGTTTTAATAATGTTCTGGCCTGGATTTTACCAACGGTGTGATGCTCCCAGTTGTCTTCTGACACGCTGAAGTATCCCAGAAGGACAAGGGCAGTTGACTTGGACACATTGCTTAGCTCCTCAAAAAGTGACACATCCCTCAGTTCCATTGGTGTTATCATCCTGGCTGGGAGATATATAGTAGACTCCCACAGAGACATCTGCATCCTTTCACTGCCCCTTGATTCTTACCTAGAGCCTCTCAATTGTGCCACTGCCAATTGTGCCCTCCCTACATTCCAACCCTTTTGTTACACACAATGATTCCCTCTGCATCATCTGCCCTGCCTGTTCTTCCTTAAGATCTGTAACTGTTCAACAGGACACTACAATGACAAGACTCATCCCAGCAAGGTTTCACTCATGCCAGTGATGTCAAATCACTGGGACTGGGCCAAGGATTCAAGCTCCTCTTGTTTGCTCTTCATGCCGTATGTGTTGGAACAGAAACACTTCAGCTGTGGTCTGTTGTAGCCAACACCTCCCATCAGTTCCTCAAGTTTTGGTGCATTACCCCACTGCCTCTCACTACCCAGCCTGGTTTTGTCCCTTTCCCCTTTCAAACTAGTTTAAAGCTCTATCAATGAGTCCTCCTAGTTCCTATGCTAGAAACCTTTTTCCCCTCTGAGAGGTGCATCCCATCAGGTGTCAGCAGATCAGGTGTTATATAGACCATCCCATGGTCAAAAACCCAACATTATTCTGATGACACCAGCCCCAAAGCCCAGTGTTGATCTGATGGATCTGCCTGTTCTTTTGAATATTGTTTCTTTGAATATTATTCCTCGGTACTGGAAGAACTGGGGAAAACTCTATCTGTGGTCCTGATCCTTCAATCAATCATTCCTAGGTCCTGAAATTCCTTTTACCCTCAGGCTTCTTTTTATTTTCTCATCGCTGCTGACTTGAAGAACCAGTAACAGTTCTTCAAGAACTCCTAGAACTGGCAGAGACTAGCATCCAACTTTCCTATTCAACAGATCACTGACTAGCTATGTGACAGCATTCTGAATCCATCTGGCTCTCAACTACAACAGAAGTTCAAGACTCCTTAGACTGTAGTACCTCTGAGAATTCATCAGTCTCTCATTCTCTTTAATACTGTATATTCACTTCCCCTCATTGTTTCTTTATCTGGTGATACAGCACATGAACAACACCTGAAAAAGGAATGATTGCTAGCCTCAGCCTCACGGAGAGGCATCCAGCACTCCTGATAACCTGACATCTGGAAAGCTGTATGTAGCATCAGCAGGTCTGGCTGTCTGGAGGCCTCTGATACGGCCAGTGCAGTGACTTCAGCAGCTACAGGGGCATGCCAAAACTACAGCAGCTCTGTGGCATCCAAAAACTATACCTGAGAGGGAATAGACCAGTAAGACTGGTGCTGAAAAGGTCTCTTTGTGTCCTTCACCAACTACTCGGTCTATTTTCTGCCTCTATTGGCTGCTCCCAGAGAGCCAGAGAGCAGTCCTTCCTGCTCATCCCATCCATAGAAACTGTCATGGCAAGTCCCCGTTTGCTCACTCCTATTCTCCTGGTTCTGGATCATTTGCATTTCCTAGAGTCATTTAAATCTCCCTTGCTCCATCTGGCACTGCCCCCTCCTTGCTGGTTGGCTGCCAAGGGCTTCCAGGTCTGGATGGGGCTGGAGACTACTGCTTGAGTAGCCCCAAGCCGAGGAACTCCCCTGTACAGCTGAATCTAACTCTCACTCCTAGACTTATCTCAGTTGTCACTGATGCTGCCTCATCAATTGTAAAGTATCTTTCTTGTCATGATGGACCTAAAACTGAAGATGATCATATAGGAACAAAAAGGAGGAACTGAGAACATGGTACAGTGGAAAGAACATGAATATCCATAGCACAAAGTACAAGGAGCAGTAGTTCTGGTAGAAAAAGAACAAAGAGCGTGGCTATTGCATGAAATCCATACAGGGACTTACAAGGATATGGATCAACTGCTTTTAAAAGAAGATGAACCAAGATCACCTCAACACCGGGACGATGAAATTGAGAGTCAAGATAAGGTCCCAAAGTATGGTGAATTCAATCTTACAAATCATACATTGGTAAGTTGTAATTACTCATATACTTGGACAGATGGTAGCATCATCAAGAGATAAGACTTGAGCATAATGGTAACGTCTGTTACTGTATGTAATGTTCATGTACTGTATGTAATGTTCATGTACAGTTGTCATGATTTCATCACAGCTGAAAACTCAGCCCCACGCAGCCACTTGCTCACTCCATCTCAATGAGATGAGGGAAAGAAATGGAAGGTAAAAGTTAAAACCCTTGGTTTGAGATCAAGACAGTTTAATAGGCAAAGAAAAAGCACACAAGCAAAGTAAATCAAGGAATTAATTCCTCACTTTCCATGAGCAGGAAGGTGCTCAGCCAAACCCCATGACAGCAAGATTCCTTCATGCTAACCACAACTCAAGAAGACAAATGCTGTCCCTTCGTTCTCCCAGGTTGGTTTTGCATGGCCTGATCTTTGGTAGCAGGGGGGCCACAGAGGTGGCTTCTGTGAGAAGCTGCTAGAAGCTTCCACCATCTGGCAGAAACCATCCCTGAAGACTCTGAGGATGGACATGCTGCTGGCCAAGGCTGGCCAATTAGAGATGATGGTAATAATCTCTGTGATAACATATTTAAGAAGAAATCAAAAACTAAGATGGTGGCATTGTTTTAATTCCATCTAGAGAAGAGGTGAGAACATGAGGTGAGAACCCAGAAAGCAACATGGAGACACCAAGGTCAGTGGAGAAGGAGGGGGAGGAGGTGCCCCAGGCACTAGACCCAAAATTCCTCTGCAGGCCGTGGTGAGACCATGGGGAAGCAGCTGTGCCCCTGCAGCCTGTGGGGATCCACAGAGGATGCAGAGATACACCCACAGCCCATGGGGATCCATAGGGGATGCAGAGGTCCACCCACAGCCCAAGCCAGAGCAGGTAGATGCCCAGAGGAAGCTCTCATCCAGTGGGAGAGCCAGTGGAGAGAGGGGAACCCTGCTTCCAAACTGGAGCAGCCTGTCCTTGGAGGACTGCATGCCATGGAAGAGTGTCCTCCACCACAGCAGTTTTAGGAGGACTGCTGCTTGTGAGATTGGAACCACACTGAAGAAGTTCTCAGAGAACTGCCTCCTGTGGGAAGAGACACCATGGTCTCACAGGGATTGACTTCTCTCCCTGTGCCAAGCAGGAGAAAATCTTGTGATGAACTGACCAAAACCCCATCCCCTGTCTCCCTTCACTGTCCATACGAAGGAGGGAAGCATTAGGGGGAAAAAGGTATTTTTAAGGGCTTATTTTATTTCTCATTTTCCTGCTCTGATTTTGTTAGTAATAAATTCACTTAATAGTTCTAAATTGAGCCTGTTTTGCCCTTGGAGTGTTTTCTCCTGGTTCTTATCTCAGCTCATGAACCCTTCATTAAGTTTTCTCTCATCTGCCCAGCTGCAGCAGTGGAAGGTGAGTGAGTGGCTTTCATGGATGTCTGGTGTTTAGCCAGCATCAAACCACAACATTCTCATAGGGTTAAAATGCTGACGATGGCACCCTGTGGCTGGAGATATCCCTTGGGTCAGTTGGGTTTGGCTGTCCTGGCTTTGTCCCCTCCCAAATCCTTGCACCCCCTGGACTGCTCGCTGTCAGAGCATGAAAAGCTGAAAAGCCCTTGACTTAGGTTAAGCACTGTCCAGCAACAGCTAAAATGTCTGTGTGTTATCCACTGCATGTAACCAATGTTATTCTCCTCCTAAACCCAAAACACGGCATTGTACCAGCTCCTGGGAAGAAATTAACTCAATCCCAGTCCAAACCAGGACAATAATGAACACAAATTGAGTTTAGATTCCAAAAGAAATTCCAAGGGATTGATGTTGGTACAGGTCCCTAGAATTGCAAAGCAAGCATACATTCAAGACTGACAGATGGCCATGACATTATACAACCTGGCTGAGTGAATGCAGGCAAGCAAGACAAACCTTCTGGCCCTGTGTCTGCCTGTGCAAAGGCTTCACAAGCTCAGCACACAACCCATGCTTCTCCTTATCCACTTAGCTCCTTTATGTTTTAATCCTTGTTTTCATCTTTGAGTTCTACATGAGGTCACGTGGAAATAGCTTTCCAGCAATGTTAGTAAAAAAAAATTAGTGATATAGTAGCAGCAGTTTGGTTTTTTTTAAAAAAGGCACACATGATTCCTGTTTCTTGCCTGTTTTCTATTTCCTATTACCAAATGTTATGCATTCACAGCAAGGAATATTACTAAAAAAAGTCATAATGGTAGCCTATGAAGAAGAACCTTATTTCACACATCAGAGCTTGTAAGACAATGTGAATCAAATCTGTGATCTTTAGCTTAAAAAAATAACAAGACTTCCTAATTACTTCTTGTCTGTTGACAACATCAGTTTTGTCACCATAGAGAGAAGGTAGTTACACACAGAGAATGTGCTTTTAAGCAGTGGCAGTTTGGGTATTCCAGGATACTTCTGCAGTTCTTAATGAATTTAAAACTCAAGGAATGCAAAGGCAAGTAAATGTTTCAATTCTTCAGCCTTTATGACTGTGACTGGTGATTTAAAACACATCATGCTATTCATTAGAGAAACTGCTATCAATATGCCTCCTATCAGCCCTTCCATCTTCTACCCTTACTTCATTCTGATCAAATTCCAGGCAAAAGCCAAATTCTTGGGGAGAAGTTTGTATTGAAACAAGAAAGCAAGGAAAATCAGAGATCACATGATACTGCAGCACTCCAGATACACATCAGCTACAACCCTTGGCTGCTCCACAGACAGTTTTTAGCTGATTTCCAACTGATATCTGATATTTAGCAGACGCAAATTACAGCATGCAGAAACCAAACAGGAGTGTCATGTTGCAGCTGGAAACACTGAAAGTATTTAAGTGCTGATATGAGGTTTTAAGTACCAATTTATTAGAAAAATAGGCTAGCTCTGCTTTTACCAACACAAATCTTTAATTCATGTGCCAGTTACACACTACATATGAGATCTCCTGCACTGGAGGAGATGGGCATCACCATTCACACTTCAGTATCAGCAGTTAATGGATGTCAAAAGCAGAGTTGCCTACTACAGCACAGGCATAGTCAAAGGTACCTAGAGCCTATCCTGGACCCTGATGCACTCACCCCACATGGGTCCCCAGCTCACCATCTGGTTCAGTGTAGTGCTCACTGCAAGCATGCAGCACTTGCACTCTGGCCCATGGACACACTCCAGGCTTCTGTGTCCCCCTCAAAGCCAGCACCTACCCTCTGCCCGTGTGACATCCAGACCTGAGACCCCCTGCTTTCTTGCTGGTCCAGTTTCTAGTTTGCTGGGGAATACATGTACACACGTGGGTTGGGAGGACACAGGCAGCACCAGACTGAGACCTCTGCATTGCCCCAGGAGCTGGCACCATTGCACCAGCACTCTCCACACCCCAGACCCTCAAGTTTCCAGCCTCACCAAGTGGAAAGTTCTGCTTTGATGCAGTTTCCCCAGAGCCCCTGCACTTGCTGTGACTGATGGGGTTGTTTTGTTGTCTTTCTGTCACAGACTAGAATCATAAAATGTGTCAAGTTGAAGGGAACCATAGTCATCAAGTCCTACTCTTCTTGCAGGACTGCCTGTCAGATTTGGAACCCTCTATTTTAGTTTCTGACTTTCCCACTGTTCCTTAGTATCCCATTTGACAAGGTCCTTGATTAGATAACCTTTCCAAAGTGAACATGATCATGTTCCACACCCTCTTATCAACTAATGTGACCAACCACCCCTGCCTCTCATTACTATCTCTCTTACTATCCCTTGGGTGGGTTTGTGTCATTGTTGATGTCCTGCTTTCCCTACTAGTCCCTTCTGTACCTGAAATGTTCTTGACCAGAAACATTTCAAGGAGCAGCTGTTCTCTCTTTGCTCTCCTTCCTTCCCAACATTTCTACTTTTTCTTGAAATCTGCTGAAAATGTTCTTGTTCCTTTACCTGTCTATAAAGCAGCAACTGGACAACCCAGCACTGAAAACAAAATTGATGGACTCTTCTGTCTTGATACAGACAAAATAACCCTCCAGTTCCTGAGGTAATGGTCACAGAGAACAAGCAGACAGCTTTCATAAGCAGCCAGATCTCATGTCTGTCACTGCAAGCTTCCAGCAATGCTCAGCTCTCTCACTCCCCCAACCCTAGGGTGGATGTGCCTCAGGCTTTAGTTAAGGGGCAATAACATGAGCCTTACATGTAGCATATGGCACTTAACTCCCGTTTAAGGAAAAGCTTCAGCACACCATCAACTTGTGTAGGTATTACTGAATGTCATTGCATAGAGAAAGGCTTCAACATGTGTCTCCCCACTGCTGCTGATTGGGCTTAGCCTGGTGTGGTTTCTGCTGCAGCACAACTAAAGGCAGAAATAAACACTCCACACAACACCCAGCACAAGCATAGGGAGAGATGCATCTGTTTTTAAGGTATGATAGCAATCCCCCAACCTACTCTTATATGTTCTTGTTTTGTTCTGCATATTTCAAGTTTTATTTCTGGTGCTTAAAGTCTCTGAAAGGTGCCACTGAATTCCTTGTTGACAGTTGGGTGACAAATGCCTTCTTTATTCAGAACAGTTCAAAGGTGGTGGTGTTCTTCAGAGATCCTCCTATCATGACGTTAACACAAGAGCATCAGAAAGTGCACAGGCTTGTTAAGCATCACTGAGGCTTCATAATGAGATAGTGCAATGCTTTATATGGGATCAGTTTAAATCCTAGCACTCTTGACTTCACATTTATTGAAGCCCATCCTATTTTGTAAAACACTGAGCATATAGTGTAACTCTGGGAACCACAGCTGTGACTTAGTTAATGATCTCAATAAATCCTACTTAAGCAGAGACAGGAAGAGAATTATGCAAATGACTATTACTGTGCACCATGCACTTGATAACTGGAGACATCCCACAATAAGCTTCAGCACATAAAACCAGTACTTTTTTAACCCAGATATGTGGAAAGTATGTAAGCAAGGGAACGGCTTACAGAATTTCACTCCAGAAAAGCTGCAGTTGAAGAACATTTATTACAAACCTCAAATTAAAGGAAACATACAGAAGAAATATGTACAAAGAGGGATGGTTAAATACCCAAGATGACAGATTCTTCACATACAGCTGTGACTGCAAGAAAGAATTACTTCTGTAAAAAGACCTTTCTAAAACATCGTGATAAAAGACTCTGCCACTCACACTTGGCAGCTAGATAAGATGTCTTCTATCAGCCTCTTGTACACCCAGGCATCCCCTTTAAGCCGTTGTCGCCGGATCCCCACTGCCTCAGGCTTACTGAGCTGACACACTTCTAACTCAAACTCCATAGTTACTTTACCAAAATCTGACCGTGTTTGACATTTCAGGGTGTAGCTGTAAAACAAAAGGGAAAACAGAATAATTATTGAATGAATAATTTCATGTTTGTTTTGCAATGCTATTTTAAAGTAATAGAAGCACTTTAAATAAAATATCCCATTGCTGTTCAGAGGATTGCGGAACAGTCCACAATTTAGTCATCTGAACCTTGTAAATACTGTAGTTTCTGGGCACCATATTTATTATTATGCCCTAGGATCAGCACCAATGTCCTACCCTGCCACCAAGAACCCGTTAGCCAAAGGCCCCCATCCTCAGAGCTGGAATGATGGAAAGTTCCCACGTTTTTCCTAGACAAGAACACTCTCCTCTCTGTTGGTTGCAGCTCAGCTGATGTGAAAATAGGAAAAACTGAATGCAGAGCTTGAACGATTACAATGGGAGCAGGTGCTGCTGTGCAATCCAGCATCCTTCCATATTATGAGTTTGGAAATGCATCAGAGGTTGACGTATACTCTGTTGTTCTACCAATACCCATCACTGGAATACTCAAGAACTTGAGAAAACGCATATTTGAAAAGTGAGCACAATGGTTATTTCATGCATTGGGAGCTCAGAAAATAGTCTTTCAGTTTGATCAAAAGAAAGAACCAATTTAACCAATCAGTATCTTAGTGTAACTAGTAAACAGTACAAGTTCAAACAATCCACAAAAAGATGTGTGGCTTTTACACACTTTTTAAAATGTACTGACCTCTTGCCTAAAGGCTAATGTCTTTTAACTGCCAAGAATGAGAGCTAAAAGATATCCACACTATTTTCCAAAATTTTCCCATTTAGTCACGTGACTATACATAAAATAAATTTTGATATTTGAAATTTCACAAGACAGGCTGATGTAAATTTTTCCTAAGTGTTACCCTACTACTATTGGTTTATACCTGTTGGTGAAAGAGCTCTGCTAGAACACACAACGATTTTGCACTGTGTGTGCACACATCCATTTAGTGCTTTGTACACTTTCTACAAAGATTATTTTACAATGGGTCAAGAAACTAAGTTTAAATACTTTGCTTTTTGAGGACTGGGCTAGCAACTGTTTAGATAAATACAAGTTGAACTAATCATATTTTACACTTACCCCTTCTGAACATATTCCACATGCTTCTTTGAAAGAACAATAATTATTTCATTCAACAGTTCGTCTGGATTCAGCAGATGAGTGGTGGTAATGTTACAGTGTGCCTAAAAGCAGTCAGTTTGTTAAAATAATTCAGCTAATAAAAAATTAAAAATCTCTCTCTTAAAACTGAAGGCATTGCAAAAAGTTTTCACTAAGTGAGTCTGCACCATCATTTGTTACCTACATGATAAGACAGTAGCAGGTAGCTGTCCGTGCTCTTGAGAAGTTGGGGTACCCTCTCAGCAACACCATGGATCCTAGCACCTGGTAGGCAGCAAACTTCTTGTGACTCTTTATCAGGTCAGCAGATGGTCTCTATGCCCTTTAATAGAGAGTGGCTGCTGCAAGCACTCAATGTTTCTTTTTATGGTAACCTTGCCTGTGGACATCCAAAACCTTTAAAGCATCATACATATTTTTGGTCTGAATGTTGGAGTGTGGCAGTTGAATTGGAGCACTGTTTTTGTGGGTCATGAGGGCTCAGGAGTCTCTTGCTCAGTGGTATTCATTGCAGGTGGATGGCTCTGAAGCCAAATATGTCCATTTCAGCCCCTCAGCTCAGCACAGCCTGTTAACTGTCTCTAGTTATTCAGCCACCAGTCACAACAGGCCATCAACCTGTGCACACTTTATGCCTCTTTACCAATAGAAAGATGTCAGGTTTTTAGTAAGGGATCTCTATACAAATAACATGACTAAAAGCTGGCTAGTAGGCTCCTTTAAAACCATGCTGCTTCCTTCACATTTGGTTTAGATGGGCAATGGCAGCAATGGCCAAACTCCTTCCTGGATCTGTTGCCTGAACCCAGACTAAGAGATAACTGAATGTGATAACTGGGGCACTGTCTTGTTATCAGTGATATTGTAAGAGCACTTTATTGTAGCATTCAAGCAAGACAGGTCACAGAAGCTTTCACAAAACCGTTTTTAAAATTATTGGATATTTTTAATCATAATTACTGTAAGATAATAATTAATACATAATTAAAATAACTACTTAATATTATAATAATGCTTGTTCTGATGTAAGATCTTTGCAGCAACAATACCTTAAGTTTCCTTGGACAGTCTCTAGTACATCGTTTCTTCTTGTTTGGTGTAAGCATTGTGATCACTTTATCTAGGCCTCTTTCAAGACTTCCAAATATTTTGGCTTTTCTCTTCTTTTGGCTGCTATCCACATATGCAAGGTTGAGATCTAATTCCACTGACTGACACCTGTTACATGAACAAATAATCTGTTATTTTTTCCTCAGTGTTAAAAAACTAATTATTTCAAAGATGTCACTAAAATATCACCAGAGGTGACAGAACAAAGAAAATTAAATCAAGTGCAATGTACTATAGGAGTTTCTGTTTGAAAGTCTGTTGAAATTTAAATCCAGAGATGTATGTAGAAACTGCAGTCCTTTGGAGACCTGCAATAAGAAGGTACCTACATTATGAAAAATAGATGATATTGAGTTACATGGTTTTAAAACTTTTCTCTATCTTCACTGTTTTTCTAATGACTGTAAAAAGAGGTTTTAGAAAGGTTTTTACCAAGAGAATAGGAACAGCACCTTGCTGTTGTAACAGGGCTTCTCAGGCAGCACACGGATTAAGGCAGTCCTGCTCTAAATCAGGAATGTACACAAATAACTGGACACTTACCTTCTTTCAGGAAGAATCTCAGCTGCTGCCAATTCATCTGCATTTGTTGGATTAGTGGTTTTCTTAATTGGGGCAACTGCAGCGAACTGACCCTCTGAAAGAGAATGTCCAAGCCAAAACAGGTATGTCTCTGCATAAAAGGATTTTCTTTTCTTCAGTGATGATATCTCATTATTAATAACTTAATTCTAACACCAGACTCCCTTTTCAATCTCAGGTCTATATTTTGGGAATTATAAAATATGGTTTTAATACCACCTCTACTCTACAAATTAAAACTGCGACTGATTTCCCCAGGGCTCTACAAGTCAAACATTAAGAGTAACCATTGTAGCTCAATGCTAGAAATTTGAGGATTAGAATTGCTTTCTTGCTCTGCCACTGATCCATGAATAAATGCTGAGCAATCCACTGCATTGAGCAGTTGTATTCTTCAGTGATCCATTTCCCCTATATGAAGGGTGTAAGTTTATATAGTCATGTTTAATACACAATGTACATGCTAAAAACAGTTTAAAAAGTCAGTGTCTGCAGAGCATGGTTTTAAAGGTGCAGGAAAAAGCATCAAGTCAAACAGTCAGCAAATAAGTTGTCACAATTAGACCAAACTTCAGTGTTCAAAGTTTCAGCTCTCTACAGAATTGCACCTGGCTCCAAACAACCTCCAAACTTCCAGTGGGTACTTCCTTTCTATGTTTTCTATTTCCTGAATCAAAGATCTTTCAATACATCAAAGAATTAGCTTTCTTTGTTTAAACCTCAGAAATGTCACTAAATAAATGAGCTAGAAGTGTTTCTACATTTCTCATTTTGGATAGTATCTCTTTTTAGACATACACAGACACCAGAGTGTACAAGTTATCATGTACAATCTTAAGTCTTTGTATTGCTGCTCTTAATGAATGAGATCATTAAATTGCAATATGTTCAAAATCCCTTATTCCTTGAATCAGCCTGCAAAGACTTACTGTTCCTGAACAATTCTCCTTTGCACCTGAAACGAAAGAGTCTCCTATTGCAAGGAGCCTTTGGCATTTAAAGGACAGAGTTACCATTTACAGTATCAACACCAAAACTTTTATGGTAATCATTGAAGGAAATGGTAGCGTACATATGGGATATGTACATGATTAGACAGGCTGATGACACAAAATTCTGGTAACTCAGAAAAGCTGACATGATTTAGACAGATTTCTGTTGTCTAGTGCATAGCTGCAAGACCTACATGTTGCTAACAGAAGCATTTTCACTGCTATACTGGACTGCCCCTGGGAAAATGCTGATATGCAACCATAAGAAATCCAAAAGTTAGATTTCTCTTAGAAGCAGCAATTAAAGCAGATTTAACTAAAAGTAAGCTTTTATTTTCATTCAAGGCAGTCACAAAGGAAAACAGTGTTGAAGAAATTGCAATCTCAACCTTCATGGAAAAGTAGAACCAGGTGCAAGCTTTAACAACACAGTGCTTGGCTCCATTTTAGGGTGTACCAAAAGGGGCTCACACATCATAATTGTGAGCAGCAACTACTCTTGCAAGTTAGCACACAAGTAACATGCCCTGATGGGTGGTTAAAAATCTTGTGGCGCCACACCAGATGTTCTAGAAGAACCTGGGTGGTGCACAGGGCAAAAAAATATAACCGTTCAGAAACAGATGTACTGGATGAAGAAATATTGTGCTCATATTTGAGTTTCAGTGATTCCCAAGCAACATATATGTTCTAAGCTTTCATTAGTTACATACCTTTGAAAGCAGGTGTCCTAAGGGGAATGGCTTGTACCTCTGTCTCAATCTGACTCTTTGCAAAAGGAGTCATAGGAGCAGGAAGTGTAAAGGGCACTTCATTTACTAAAGCTGGCCCTGTCTCAACATTCTCTTTGTTTTTATGCTTCTTTGAAGCCACTTTTCTTGTGACTGGAGTGGACAATGTGAATTCCGTATCCTCCTGTTGGGCATCAGGCCTCAAATTCTACAAGGTTTGTAATGAAAAGAAAAAAAAAACATCCTTTGTTGTATTCTGATCACATCCAGGAACATCACAGACAAGGAAATTCTGAAGCAGGGTAAAAATAACATACAGTGCTTGGCTATAGAGCAATAGTTAAAAACTCTTCAATATTTCTGATTCCCTCTACAACTTGCTCATAATATTTGCAAGTAATTTGCTACTTCTTTACCACTTTTCTGAATTCCTTAGCTTGCACATTTAAGGCCATTCCTCACCAGCTCATCTAAGCAAAGCAAGGAATTACCATTTAGCTTATTTGTAAAATTTTAATTGCTTCATTTAATTTTTTTTGTCCAATATAGACAGGTTGCACTTCTTCAGAGACTTGTCCAGCTCTAGCCTAGGTCTGAGACCTTCTTTGTCGCATCTTAGTTTTTCCTGTTGGCTTTAAAATCCTTATTTACTCATTTTACAGATGATCAAAGCTCAAGTCGTAGTCAAATTACCTACAGCTAGAGGAAGGCACAATGTATGATTAGCTATATTTAAAACGCTTCTTTACTCCATTTGTAACTCTGCTAGGCTAGGGTCTACCAAACATTTACATATCAAATAATTTTTATGTACAATGAAAATAAGATCTTTTGTACGAACAACACTCTATAAAACACCTGCTTTGTTCCATGAGTATTTATACCGAGTTTTTCTAATGGAGATTCTTCAAACAGTGAAGCTGTAGCTGTAAATTCCATTAATACAAATGCCCATGGCACTTCACTGCACTCTGGCATATCTTCACACATCACAGTTTTTTCAGACTGGAAAGAAATATTCAATTGAGATTCCCCTGCACACTTAAAAGTAAGATTTCATCAGAAAAGACTGCCATTAAAGTCTAAATCTAATTTCTTTCTAAGTTCCTAATAATGGAAGTTCCCATGATGGCAATCTATGTTTTATAAGATGACTTTAATGTTGCTGTTGTTGTTGATTTGTCATTTGTATAACAAGCAGATGTGAAGCTATTCCCAAAGCACCACTGCCAAATCATCTTTCTTGACCAGTGTCATGAAGAGAAGCAACTCACAAAAATAGCCACCTTTGAATTCAAGGCTTGGACCACAACCTCTTTTTACCAAAAGTCCTAGTAATAATCTGGAAAGAATCCAACAAAGAATGGAGTAACATTTAAAAGGGGGCTGGATAAAGGTAAACACATATATCCAAAACATATGACTACTGAATCCACAACACTAATTGGAACTAGCATTTGGAACCCTTCATCTGATGGCTAGCTCTGCCCCCCCAGAAAGTTGTCAGTTATTAAATCAAGGGATTTGTAACCTCAGCCAAGGTTGCTAACCTTCATGGTTCACACCACATACAAGCAGATATATATCAAAGCATCCTTAGTCTCTAACACCTTTTGTTACTTACAGGAAACTCTTCCCAAGGACTTACTTCATACCATTGCAGCGGAACTGTACAGAGTAATTTTAAATTGTCAGTCTTTGGCTGAAATGGACAGTTTCAAAAAGCTGGAATGAATTACATTTTAGTAACCTATGTTCTGCTAGTAGGTAAGTTTCTGTTGCCCCATGATCAAGGATATCACAATGAGCAGATCTCTCATTACTACTGGAATAGAGAGCTGTCTGAAAAGCTCCAGGGCTTCTATGATACCTTACTCAGAAGCCCTTAAAAGAGGGTTGCTAACTACAAGATGCTAGGAGCCTCATATTGTAGTCAAAATCACATTCCATCAAACATGAATGCATGATTAGGGTACCTCAGCTACTGTGTTATAGATGTAATTCATGGCATGGTGAATATTTTGCAATATGCTTCCACATCAAACTGTCCGAGGTCAAGCAGTATTACATACAAGCTTGTGCCAACCAAATTCAGAAATGGCTAAGTAAAAGGTTCTGATTGCTTGGTTGTCTCCACATTACACCAGGTCCAGCCAGACAGTTTTGCTAGCTAGTTTTTTGGCAAACTCAGTTGATATTCACCCAGTAGCTACACGCAGGCAAGAGAAATGTGTTCTGAGCACTGCAGGAGGACTAATGGACTGCTGTATTGTGTAGACATGAATTTCACCATCATCTGGGAAGGCATAATGCAGATGTTAATTAGCAGCATTTGCCAATTTACCTTGGATATCAATAGAGATGAAGTAGCTTCACAGTTCAGCACAACTGAACCTAGTGAACCTCCACCTTAATCATCAGAGTGTAGAAGGCTAACCCACCATGATCACAGAAATCACATGACACGTATTCAGGAACACTTACAACTCATGATCTATTATGCAGCTCTAGTAACCCTAGAATTCTCACCTCAAAAAAGCTGTATGGGTGAACTGAAACGATTTACATGCAACTTAATCAGGTACATAAAGATATTTACTCTGAGTGCCTGCCTCTGACACAGAAAGCAGCACACTCAGACCTTTTCACAGATGTTTAGATGTTTTGTCTCAAGGGGGAACCGTTTATATTGTCTGCAACTCCACTGAATGCTATGGAATTTGTCAAATGGACTAGTATCACTGACATCACATATAGTTGCATATTATACACAACATTGCCAGGAGTTTAGCAACTCTAGCCATGTTCTGAAGGGCCCTATCACTACCAAACTACAGGAACAGAAATTCCCCTAAGATACACAAAACTACTTCAGAACCCCGATCATCAGAAAAATAGCAGCAACACATTTCCTTTACTGAAAGTCTACAGGATTATGTTCTCAAGTGAAACAGATAAGAAAGGGATGACTCCCTCTGATTTGATCACTAGTGCCCATAATGCCTATGTCATCTCAGAGAACACTGCCCAGGTGACATATCATGAGGCATCAAAATGCAAATGCAAAAATGCATTTACCAAATGCAACCCTCGAGATAGAAAAAAACGTAAGAGATAAATATAGAATGCAGTTAGTCATGGCAGAACAAGATCTGGAGTCACCCAGCCCAGAAAACAGAGGATTTGAGCCCATTAACAAGGAGGGATTCTGCGTGGCACTTGATGCATCAAATCCTCCCAGATGGCTATTCCAGTAAAGCCAATCCATAGAAGCAGCCCAGCTTGCTAAATCATGTTAATGAGAAGACTGAACTCTTTAATGCCCAAGACTTTGGCTGACTGTGTACTTTACAGAATATTCTGAGTTGGAAGGGACCCTCAAAAATCACCAAGTCGTGCTCTTAAGTGAATGGGCCATAAGAGGATCAAAACCACTTTGCTGTTACTAGCACCGTGCCGTAACCAGTTGAGCTAAACTCAGCTTCATGCTCTCTTCCTGATGTTTACAGCAGCAGAACATTTCTCCAGGCAGAGCTTTGTCAATGCAGAGCAGGATTTTAAGCAGGATGCTGTCCTGCTGAACTCAAGTTTACCTCGAGGCCTGTCGACACCGTGGTACTGGCATTCTCTGCTGGACGTGGAAACCTTAAACGAACACGCTTGCCACGAGCCTTCTTGGATAGAAGCAAGAGGTATGTTGCTGACATGTGGTCATATTTCCACTGTGAAGTCAAGGAGAAAGGAAAAAAAAGTATTTTAATCTCCTCTTTGGAAACATCGCAAGTACAAGTCAAGTTCAGCCTTCTGAGCATTTCTATGTCTCTACAAGTTTTTCTACCAGATATGCAACCCCAATTACACATAATTGTTATTTGAGACATCAAGTGATTTGTATTACGTGCCTGTGATCAAGAAAAAGGCACTGTGTTGGTTGTTCTTTGCAAGTAGCATGGAAATGCTGGAGTAAAGATAGATCTTCTGAAGTGAATGAAACCTAATAATTCAGTTTATTACTTCAGCCAGAGTATACATTTTTTGGAAGTAACTCCTGCTCATTCTTTCCCAAATGCCAACTTTTTGCATGATTTTCAGCAACTCTGCATGTGTTTTAAGGAACACAGACACCACTTTTGATGGGTTTGCAGCATAGCACAGTTACTTTGAATAATTTATAAGGGATTAGAAGTTTTCCAGTAAAGGACTTTGCAAATGTTACAAACTTATTTGGAAGGAACTTTCCCCTCTGTAGACAGGTTATTCTGATTATTTGCTATAACTGAAGAACAAGGAGAACTAACTCCACAAATCTGCTTAGTATCACACACATTTTAAGCCTGTTTCTGCTACAGTTATGTGGAAAAACGAAGTGTTTTAAAAAACCCAGAACTCTTGTCACTGCTAACAAGTACAAATAAGCAGAAAATTCAGTTTTAATGAAGAATTTTCAGATTCAGGTAAAAGCTGGAGTACACATCACGCTTTAAGTCTTTTCAACAGCCTGCAATGTTATTGCTAACATTTGCACAATTCTGCCACAGAAGTATTCAGTTCTTTTGTCATCTGTAGTCAAAAAATTACTAACCATACTCACTATTTTTAAAATCTGTAAATGGTAACTCAAAAAGGCCCTGTATTTTGTAGACTGCCTGGGTGTTGTTCTCATATTTTTATCTTTTTTTTTCCTACTCTTTATTGAACTGTTTCAAAGCAAAGAGTTAACTCAGCAAATTGTATCTGTTGTTCAGCTATAAATTTTTACAAATCTATTCTGACTTTCAGAGATTCAGAAGGATTTTACCATAGTGGGAAATAACAGTAAGATTTAGGAAACATGAAGGTCACAATTAAAGGAGAAAAATAAATAAATAAATTTCAACTTTCAAACCAGTAGCTTGTAGTTACAAGCTACAGCCAGATTCTAGAGTTCTGCAGGGGCTCTTTAAATCTGAAATGTATGTAAAATGTCATACCTTGGATATGTAAGTATTGGCCTGATAACACAGTAAATTTATTTATTATTGTATTTAATTACTGTAAATTACTGACATAAACTTCTTACCTCTGTTATTAATTGTGTTATAGTCTCCCTGCTCTGCTCATGAAACACAGAAAGCTCTGTAACACAGTCCTCATCAAGATGTCCCAGCTGCAAGAACACAATGGATATTGAAGTGTGAGGTTTTCAATTTGCCTCATAATCCATATCTGACTGTGACACTGTTGTGAAACCCAGTGGGCTGAGTCAATAGTCAATGATGATTTTAGACCTTGTCTTTCAAATGTGTAGCACCACAGCTAAACATTGTAGGAAACAGACTGAAAAACTCATAAAACTTCAACAACTTCATATCCTGGATCCTCACAGGTGAGAGCTTAAAAATTCAAACAAGCCACCCAAAAGAAGGTAAGATTTCTACTAGAATGGAAGCTACACTTTCATCTGCCTATAAATATCCAAAGCCACAAGCCGTGCTCACCTCTACCAGAGCCAGTTTGCACTGGTGGTCCGAGCACAGTCAAATTGTTCTTTACCTAAGGCAACAGTGGCATCTGGTGGCAATGGGAAGCATTGGCTGTCAACATACAGGAACTTCTCAGCACTTTCTGCTGACAGCCAGATTATTTTGGTTTTTTTCCTCTCTCTATGGCCTTTATCTCTCACACAAGTAAAACAAGTGACAGAGAGACAGGATGAATATTATTTCAATGAATATTCTTTGAATTTTTATTCAAATTTTCATTGAGGACTACATACAAGATAAACCATAAGCACATCTGGCATGTCCTTCAGGATATTTGTGTTTGGCACATTAAACAAAGTACTGATCAAGCAGCCTAGAGAAGGAGCTGGTCATTTACATGTGGAAGTATTTTACTTTTTGATGAGAATTCAGTTATTCTGCAGATTCAGCTGCAGAATATGATGAAAACACATTTGAAATTTCTCCTCAAGAGAAATCAAGAGCAAATAATAATATTTTAACAACTATAAGAATCAGAAAAGAATCACAACCATCTCAAAACTCATCCTGTAACAAGTAATTTCATACCATGCACTATGAGGATGGTAGTAAGCCAGCAAATATTAGATGACATGCTTTAGTATCTATCTGACCAGAGTACTTACTGGGTATTTACTTTGCCACTGAACAGTATCAGAAAAACCTTGCATGAGCCAAGGGTGACTTAACAGGTGTTGGACTGTAATCCGCTTCTTTGGGTCGACCTGGTGGGCCATAAAAAATCAAAGTGATACTTAAAATTGTGGAGAAAAGGTGAAGAAACAATTGATCTTCTATGCAGAATGTTAGGGTGGTTAAGGACAAAAATAGAAACCAACACTGTTTCAGAGCTTCACCAAAAGGAAGCTCACACTCAAAGATCTTAGCTGTGAAGAGCAGCTATAGCACCTACAGTTACAACAGATCTCCCAGATATGCAGCACTGCCTGGATTCCTTAGGTGTAGCCTAAATGTATATTTGGACTACAAAACAGCTCCTGCTTTCATAGCAAATTAAGACCAACCAAACGCATGGTGTTTGAAGACTTTGTTAAATCATGTAAACTTTGCTAATTCTTTTTGTAATCAAACATTTTTCCCAAAGATTGTTTTGCTGAAGGCAATGCTAATCTTTACTTCAAAAATTTGTAAGAACTGAACTTCTTATTTAAACACTAATATTTATGAATATTTCATTAATGTAATGTTTTCAACCAATCCAACAGTACTTTCTACATTTATTGAACAGAAACAAGACCTTTACCTGCAGCATTTGGTCAAGGAGCAGGGTACTGCTGCGAGAGAGCCAGCTTGGAGTACTGTATTTTCCTCTCTGCAAAAAAAAGAAGAGGATTTACAACTAAAACTGAAGCTCCGAAGGAGCTACTAAATTACTTGGAAAATAGTGACACCTGTACTTTGTAAAAGAAAGAACAGCAGGAAGATACAAACTTATTTTAAAGAATGACTTGCATAAATGTCATGGCAGTGCTAAAATCCAGCAGCTTTAGTAAGGAAAATGCCACGTTTGAATCACAAGCTACATTTTTCATCCACTCTGCTTGTATGACACTTCCATCTCTGCCCACTTTTGCAGCTAACCTGCTCCTTTCTTCATTGCCTTGGTTCATCCTATCAACTGAGTACTGAAGTTCTAAAAGTGCAAACATACTGGAGTATGGATGACTGATTAGCACTTTGCAAAGTGAAGATTCCCTGAAATCACTACTTTTCAGACACTAGAAGTACACCATCCTCAGTATTAGGATATCCTTTTCTGAATAGGTCACATCTAATGCTAAACTTTCAATCTCATACAGTAGACAGGAGAAAGGTTACAGATTTAGCAAGTGAGATTTTTTTCAAGATAATTATTTACTGTTGTTTTTCTTTAATTTTTGATTAGAAGAAAATTGAAAACAAATCCCAAATGTAACAGTAGCTAGAAACCAAACCAAATTCATCACCGAGAATCATTCATTTATGACCGAAAATTGAGATAAAAATAAAAATCAGTAAAAAGTCATTGTCAAGTAATGTAACTACCATTTTCTAATGGCAGTTTTCTTTCTACAGACAAGTGCCTTAGTAACAAAACTGTTGGTATTATACAAAGTTACATTTTTAAGCACAGTATGTATTGCATTGACATCACAGATTAAAGACTTTCTGTCACATCTTTACAGACATTACTAGCAAGTTATTGAGGAATAGTTCTGTAGGCTGTCTTACAACACAGTTTTACGATGAAACTAAGTAACAGAGGTAATCTATGTTTTGTTTTTAGTATATTGCTACAGAACAGGACATAATAAAAAGCAATTCTCATCTATTGTACTGTGGGCAATACTGGATGGTAAATAGGTTGTGATACCTGCCAGGTGCATAAGGTCATACCAGAAGGTGTTTTTTTTTTTTACAGTAATTATACCACAGCTTAATTTTTCAGTCAAAAAGTCAACAAGACACTGATTCACAAATGAAGAGATGTAGAATATTCCTGGGAATTAGCACTGCATGTAAGTCATATGATTTTAATTAGATCCAAGCAGCAGATTTGACTTGGAGCAGCAAGTTCAAGATGAGATTACAATAAATGTTGTGTGAAACTAAATTCCACAATAGCAGGTGTCCTAATTTGAAACAGTTTTCAATTCACAACCAAATAAAATTAAAACAAATTCAGAGTGGAAATAGTATGCATCTTAGCACCTGTGACATGATTGGTTTTTGACTGCTCCAAGGCTAAGCTTTAAAACTTTATTTGTTGTTTCAGCTCACTTCAACACATTGCACTGGCAGACATTGCACTGCTCCAAACAACTCAGTTCATAGTTCCTGTCCATGGTGGACAACGGCAACTGCACAGAATCATTTTTGATATTCTTAATTAAGATCTCCATTTCATATCTGAGTTCTCTGCTCAGTGAATGCCTTAAGGATTGGATGATTTACCAGATGAGCACAAAAAGGGCTTTGTGATCCTAGGACAGCATGCTGACAAGTGGACACGTTCTCAATGTACACTGATCTTCTGGAGAGACAACACAGCTCACACCACAAGCAGAGAGGGAAAAGCAGCTCAAGTCTATTGATAGCCTAGCTGTTTCCACTTTATAGCAATTTTACTGAGAAACTGTACGTGCTCGCTAGCATTATTTGGACAAGACTCATAGTCATATAGTTTAGTTTAGGGAGTCTTGCAAAGAGCAGGGATTTGGACTTGATGATCGTTTTTGCTCTCTTCCAACTCAAGATATTCTATGACTATATGAGTTGGGAAGTCATGTAATTTTAATGGCATCTCATCTGAACATTAGCACCTTTACACAATTTCTTTGGCTTAGATAGTCTTTGCTTATTTTTTCCCTTTTTTTTTATTTTTTAAAGTTCTTCCCAACAACTCAGACTAAGCTTCCTAGAGAACTTCTGTCAAGGTACTCAAGCATACTCGAATTCCAGATTAAAGATCCACAGGTTGATGAAATAATCTGTACTTTAGAGTTCAGACTGTTACGCACCCTGAAAACATTTCCTGTGCAAACCATGGTCAGTTGCCTCCTCCCAAAGTAGTCCTTGAATACTCTCAAGGAGGGTTTTCTGGTGGTTTTTTAGACATATCAGACTCTTGGTGAGAGGAGAATCAGGTAGAGGAATACAAAGCCATTACTCTATACTGTTGTTCATCATCCCACTCAGAGCAAGCTTTATCAACACAGATTTTTATGACAGCTCACAAGTGGCTGGCAGAGGTGCACCTGTGATGAGGAACAACAGCTGTTTAGCCACATCAAGAGGAGTTTACAGGGAAAGAGCCAATGATTTAATGATACTATTTATTCAACTCCTTTCAGAGGAGGAAAGTATAATAGCAGATGCAGAATCTTGCTTTTCCTAGACATGAGAATGGCTGACATTCAAGAAGAGTATTTTTAGTAATTTTTAGGGAGAACACAGATAAATACTCAGATACAGAAGTCCAGCTCCATTTCAGAAAATGCTTTTCCTGAAACTCACTTTTCTGCTGTACCATAGGACCAAGCTAGAGTACTGCACAGGCTGAGGGAAAATAGAAACAAATCCACAAAACATCAATCAAAAGAGAAGCAAAGCATAACAAAATTCAGGAGATAAGCCTTTTTTGCTCAAATTAGAAAGCAAAAAACTCCCATAATGCTTAGTGATTCCTGTTCCTCATGTATCCATCAATACCTACCATGATCTTCCTGTAGACAGCCATGACATTATCATCATCAAAGGGGAGAAAGCCACACAGCAGAGCATACAGCAGTACTCCCATACTCCAAATATCTGCCTAAAAAATAAAAGTGAGAGATCTGTCTAAAATGGCTCATAGACTGATCACATTGTCTCCTTTTGGCAAAGCCCGAGTGTAACTTGTGGAAAGTAGGTTCCTTAACTCTAGACAGAACTCTTACAGTCCAAGTGAAAGCACATAATTTTCAATTCACTGAAACTAGAGCACTGGTAAAACCATTACCCTTTTCCCTAGGTCACCAAATTGCTGCATTACTTTCAACCTACAAGGATTTCACTGACAAAAAGGAAATCAAACTCATCTGAAGGGATTTTGTACTCAAAAGTATTAGTGACTATGACAGCTGTCAGTACAGTTACAATCAGCTTTAAAGCCCCACAGTTTTTTCTCTGTATAGACATGACAATGTGCCTCATACTGCAACTCCCACTTCAATCATAAAGATAAAGGAGGTTTGAGAAGCACTGACTTTGTGGAAAACAAAAAGAAAGGAAGACTTAGAGGTCAAGGACAGTGGTGAGGTAAAGGAAAAAAAAACTGGCTCCATCCAACAGCACAGACAGTTAGGAAGTTTGAGGAGATTGAAATTGCAGTATTTTGAATGGATTGACAAGGGCACGTAGCAGACCCCGATGTTCTATACATGGAATCAAAGCTGGACAAATGCCACAGTTTTTGTTCTCTTTAATTTTACTACACTGAACAGTACAAAGAGCAAGTTTTCATAAAAGATTTTAAAGGCAAAGTACGCAAGATACCTAGACTGCACAGAAATTTGCAACAAGACTTGGATAATTAATAGAACAAATTGCTCCTTGGAATAATGGTAGAAGGCAGTTATTTTTCTGTAGAGGAACACCTGGGGACAGTGAAGGATTAGTCAGAGATGAAGAAGACAGGTGCAGAACCTGTGATCAGGAGCTATTCCAGGCTGTGACTGCTCTCAGTCACTCAGCTTCTGAGAGCCACTGAGGCAACACAAATTGCAGAAAGACACCAAGGGAGTACATCTGAATCTCACCTTTAAATATATAGTGTGCAGGGAAAAAAGCCATCCTAACCCACAACTGTGTCACCTACCTCTGAGCCAATGTATGCTTTGCCCTGAATCAGCTCTGGTGCTGCATAAGCTGGGCTTCCACAGCAGGTGTTCAGATGGTAATCAAGGCCACCCTAGAACAAGACAAAACTGATGACAAAGAAGCATTGGCTCTAACACAAATGTTCTTCTAGCAACAACATAGCTTCAAAAGCTTCATTTTCCAATGCTGTGTATAAACAGTCAACTAACATTTTGTTTTGGCATAATATATGGCTTCACCAGGCAAAAACTATGCAAGACCAGGAGAATCCTATAAATGTTCAGATCCCAAGCTGCTCCTTCACATGTTAGCCCAGCAGCCTTTTCTGCAGCTCCGCTTGTGATAGGAATACTTCCTTTTGTGACCAGAAAGAAAACAGATGGAACTCAGGAATCAGTAATCCAAGAGCTACTGGGCATGAGGCTGGTTGGATATTTATATCAATATTTAAGGCAATAACTTCATGAAGACCCACTAAAATGTTTCCTTATTAAAAACATATTATTCTTTAGCCTAGGCTTTGTTCTAAGCAGATCAGAGTGAGATGGTGGTCTAATACTCCCAATTTCCTGCAAAGTGCTTTAACTTGACTCAACCAAAACAATCTGAGGACTTTGGATCAGTAAGATCTTCTTTCCATTAAATTTCTTCTTCCCAGCACCCATCTCATATGTGAAGACGACAAACAGAGCAGCAATGTAGAAACCAACTTTAAACTTGTTAAACAACTCAGTACAACCAGGTGGATCCAGAGGCTTTGAAAAGGTAAGGGAATCTATTTGATTAGATCCACAATCTCCACATATAGACAAATCCTATGAAAATGACACATCATTGAAAATTATTGTGGGCAAATGGACACCAACATAAACTTTACAGTACAAGCCTTTGTGGGAGTAGACAGCCTACACACAAGGCAATCTGTGCCTTATATTGGGATGAAAGATGAACTGTAAGAGGAGAAAGACTGATATTCTGCTCAGAAAATGTAAAAGTGTTAAGGCCCTACTAAGCAATTAGCAGAGGGACAACTACAACAGCTCAAATTCAGGGTAAGGCACTGCGCTGCCCTGAAGTCATGCCTGCAATTTTTATGTGCACACTGTAGCTGATTAAGCTGAGAGCAGCTGACACCCTTACCTTTGGCTTTGCACAAAGTCCAAAGTCTATCAGCTTCAGATTATGTTCCCCATCAATCAGCAAATTTTCCTAGCAGAAAGAGAAAGTGGTAATGAATTCTTACATAACACCAGGTATCCAAGAAACCACATTTTCTTCCACTCTTTTTCTTCTTGTCATTACCAGACATAATTTACCTAAAGCTGTCCTCTGAGACTTTAGCCCGTTGCTAATCAATACATCCTATATTCCAGATAGGTAATGCTAGCTCCTACCTGCTTAGAAAGACCTAGGGGCTGCTAGACAGAAAGGCAGCAGCCTGTCCTAGCAGAAAAGGCAGTCAGTGATATCCCAGATGGTGTGAAAAGAAGCAGAGCTGGCAAAGTGGAGGAAGCCACTTGTCCTCTGTTCACCTCAGTGAGAACAGCACATTCAGTTTCTCCCCACCTTCCAGCACAGGAAAGACACCAAACTGAGACAAGCTCCATGGGCGGACACCAGCCTGTCCAGGGAGTAGGAGCACTTTTTTCATGAGGAGAGGCTGAGGGAGAGATGGTTTTTCAGCTTGTAGGTTACAAAGCTTCAGTGGAGACCTCAGGGCAGCCTTTTAATTCCTACTAAGGGGCCACAGAGAGAGCGCCAGCCCCTCCACAGAAGCACATGGTGGAATGATGACAGTCAACAAGCATCAGGAGACATGCAGACTGGTACAAAGGAAAAAATCTTTCTTATAAAGAAGGAAGTGAAGAGCTTAACAGGTTTCCCAGCAACATTATGGTGCCTCATACTAGGGAGAGGTCCAAGATGTGAGTGCATGAAGCAGTCTGGTCTGACATGGTTTTAAATAGGAGATAAAAGCAGAAGCCACTAGAAGTCAATTCCCAACCAAGTTATCTCACAATCCCATGAATCCATTAGGTCTCCAGCAACAATTCAAATACTTCCAAGAGGGACACAGAAGGCTTTGCTTGGAGAGAAGTTCTTTGGAGACAAGGATTTAATGAGCTGTCTAGTAAAATGCTTGTACCCTAAGAATTTGCTTTTTCAGTTATCAACATCTCTGAACATGCAAACTTCTAATCCCTTCTAGGAGAAATGGTTTCAAGGCTTCCATTCCCAAGTCCATGCTTAATTTTTGTGGTGACAGCAAAGCCACAGGATCAGTTTTGTGGCACATTCCTGCCCAGTCCTCACTTATTTACACTGTGGGAGTCACATTTTCCTTTGATACTCAGAACAGAACAGTTTGCACAATAGAGAGGAACCATAACAACTCTCCCTGGGTACAAGCTGGAATAAAGGGGATAGCAAAAATGCCTAACCAACAGTCAAAATCAAATCCATGTCTGCTCCACTCTCAACTGGAGTGCACTACTCTGCTTCTCTCCCAGAGGAATCTCCTTCCTCAGATACAGCTACATCCAGCTCAGCTGAGGAACAAAGCAATAAACAGAAATAGAACTCTAAGTACTCTAATCTCTAAGCATAGGAGAACAGAGAAGACAGCTCACACTGGCTTCATTCAGAGGAATAAAAGTGGGTCTTCATTATTATTTGTGCAAATGTGACTACTGTACTGACTTACTGGTTTGAGATCCCTGTGGGCATATCCCTGACTGTGCACGTAAGCAATTGCTGAAACAATCTGCCGAAAAAATATGCGAGCTTCCTCCTCAGAAAGGTGGTCCTTAGAAATGATGTAATCAAACAGCTCTCCTCCAGGACAGTACTGCACGAAAGCAGGAAGAAAAGAACACATTCAGGATACAGTCATGAAATATAAACATGAACAAGGGAGAGCACTGAACAGCAAGAAGGCACCCTTCCCTTCCTTTCCCTTCCCTTCCCAGTAGTGCCCAGGCATGCCCAGGCCAGTGTGCAACAGATCCAACAAGCTCAAGAGCCCAGCTCTTGCCTGATGCTTGCCACAGCCATGTCACACTACCAGCACAGGCAACAGAAACTGCCCAAGACATGACAACTCAGTGGCACTCCTCAGGTCCCACATATCCTGCTGGTGCTGTTTTTTGGAGCTTGAGGTGAGAATTAAAGTCAGTTTGCTTACTGCGAACAGTGACAAGTGGCTTTTACAATGACACAGTGTCAACTTCATTTTTAAACTACAGCACCTTGGACACACTCATCACTAAGATGATTTTCTAAGGAGTGTTTCATTTGGACTCTGCTACCAGCTACTGCTATGACTAAATCCAGAGATCTTTGTAATAGCAGAAACACCATTCCTTACCTCCAAAACCATGAATATTTTCTTGGGTGTCTCAATCACGTGATACAACCGGCAAATGTGCTGGTGACTCAAGTCCTTCATGGCATCGATTTCTATTTTAACACGAGGCAAGTCATCCTAAAAGATCACAAAAGCAAGATATGAAATTGCCAAATTGTTTAACAGCCTGTACATCACAGTAAGCCTGCACATCAGAACTGCTTAAACTCAAACCAGTGCCACCTCTGTCATTGCTCCCCTGCCCTCACAGAACGGTCAGTAAAACCCAAAGGAGCAGATGTACAATGCTACTGTTCTCATTGACACTCCATTTGTCTTACAGTAGTTTATTTAGTTATTTAATATTTAAATCTGCCTCAGCTTTACAGCCAGAGAATGCTGCCCTCTCCACATGAAGGCACAGGATTTGTGGTGCCATCAAAATTCTTTCAAGCATACAGCATCTACCACTAGCCCACAGCAACAACTCACACCAGTGCTCCTGAGAACTCCACAGGTACAGCACATTACCAGCTCTGGAGTATCTTTTGGATTACCTGTAAAGCAAGCTTGTCCATGATTTTTATTGCAACTTTTTCACCAGTGAGACGATGTCGTGCAAGTTTTACCTTTGCAAATCCACCTAGAATTTGAAACAGAGATGTATAAAGCTCTGCATGGTGACAAGCTTTCTCACCCTGCTCTCAGTCGCTCTGAAGCAAATACCATATGCACACCATGTAGCATCATTGCTAGAGGAAGAAGTAATTGCTGCCACCACCTTCCAGCTACACTTCCACAGTTGCGCCCCGTGAAACACACGGACAAAACATGACCCACAGACTCTGAAGTAACAGTTAATCTCTCAGAGAAACATCGAGGCGAGTGGACACACCATACACACTTGTTTGCATTCACAGACTGGGCCCACCTGTACCGACTGTTCCATGTAATTCATAGTACTTGAGAATTTCCTTATAGTCATCTCCGGCCATTCTGCGACCGGCAGGACACTGACAGCTCCTCTCAGCAACCTGCAATGGGAGACCAAAGATTGCACTCATGCTTTAGGGCACAGGAAGGGACTCAGCAGCAGCCCCCGGGGAGGGAGGAGCGGCTGCTGTTCCCACGGATTTGTCACGGCTGCCCGGGGACAGGCGCGGGAGCGCCGCGGCCCCGAGTAGCAGCGGCTAGAAAACCCTCGAGTCCTACCCTTTTTCTTGGGGTGCTGCCTCCAGAAGCCCCTCCTCAAGTGTTACCCCGTCCCGATGCAGCGACCGCACAGCGGAGCAGCCCGGAGAGTCCGTTGCCGTTCAAATGACTCGCTTCCGGCCGCCGGGATAGAGAAGCCAATCTCCGCGCGCCGCCAAACCGGAACGGGCGTGAGGGCACGAGAGGGCGGGGAGAGAGGGGGGCAGGCAGAGGGCGCTGCCAGAGTGGGGAGGTCTCAGTTGCCGCCTGAGTGCGAACGGGGGCGGCCTCCGCCGAGACCAGTCCCTACGGAGGCAGAAAACAGTGTCTGCCTCTCCGAGAAGGCGCGTACCCAGGAGCAGCGGTCGGGGCTGCAGCGGGGTCTCCGCCGCAGGGGCCGGCGCCAGGCACAAGATGGCGGCCGAGGCCGTTGTTCCGAGGAGGCGCTGCCTCCCGCCGCTCTCCGCCCAACAGAGACTTCCCGACTTTCCCGCCGAAGTCCCGGGCTGCCATTACCAGCACCGCTCTTGGGTCTCCTGCGGCCGGCCTGCCCGAGCCGCGGTGTCTCTCTTGGCCGGAGCAGAGCGGGGCAGGCAGGAGTCTCCATTGTGAGGCGTATTAGCGGACGATTAATAGACAATAGGTTCATTAATGTAGTATTGCAGCTTTGGTCTGTGCACGCGAAGAAACACAAGACTGTTTGTACCCTCATCTGCCAGCTATTTAAAGAGGCAGGAAATGCGAGGGGAACAGAGTGGGAAGAAGAAAACACAGAGGAGAAAGGGCAGCAAACCTGAGAGGGAGAATGTGAGAAACATGAGGGGGAAAATGACAGGACATCTGAGGAGAAAAAAGGTCAAGGAAACAGTATGGGGAAAGTGCAAGGAGTGTCAGGGTGGAGAAGGCACAGCAAATATGAGGGGAGAAGGGCAGGAAACATGGGGTTGCAAAGTCATCAAATTCAATCAAATTTAGGAGATTGGGCTGCAAAATCATCAAGTTTTATCAAAATGTCCACAGCAAAAGCAGCCTTTGTTGCTCCTTCAGGACTCTACACAGGCTCAGGGCCAGCTGTATTTCCAGGGACCAGCCTGGTCCTGGCAACAGGCTAATCCTCTGTTGCTACCATCCCTGTGCTACCATGCAGAGCCATTGAACAGCCTGTGCAGAGCCTAGAATGCCCTTCAGGAAGTTGGATGGCCATTGCTGGCAAAGAGCCTGCTGCTTGCTGAGGGCATAGGCTTCCATCCGGCAAGGCACCGGTACACCTTGAGACAGATCTTTATCATTGTTGCCCTCCCTTTTAGCCAGTTCTGGGTCTGTTGTCTTCATTTTGGGACAGCTCTTTGTCCTTAATGTCTTCCCTTAGCACAGTTCTTGCTGTCAATCATCCTCTTTTTCCTCCTCAGATAAAGTGACACAATTGTTTGGAAAATTTGGCTCCAGAAGCTCTAGCCTCCTCTGATGACTCATGATTTTTTCAAAATCCTGGCAAATTTGTCTGGCTTTCCTGAGCAGGAACAATCTATGCTCTGCACATACTGGGCTTCTCATCTTCAACTCCTGTGAAGACTCTGTCTTGGACACAACACTCAGATCCTTTGCAGTCTTGTGATGCACCAGCAGAGACCTGCTGCTGAGGTTGCATTTAATGATGCTGCTCTGTCCAGTGCTGTGTTCCCTGCACCTGTGCCCAGGGAAGCTGATGTAGCCATGCTGTGTGCCCAGTCTCACTGTTCTGCTGTGTTTCTCTGTCTGTGGCCCCACATGTAGTTCTTGTGAGGGATGTCATGCATAGGGATTGAGTTCTTGTCCTTCACATCTGCAACATAGGCTTCGAGATGGTGTGGTGCAGCCCTCAATCTCTGAACATCTGTGGCCGTGCCCTGAGCAATGGGGACAAGCAGTACATGACTGTTGCTGGCTGTGGTGATGGCTGTTCTACCCCTAGCAGCAGCAGTCAGCTGCTGGCTTCTGCTGGCAGAGAAAGCAGCTTGTGTATGCTGGAGTGCTGCCGCCTCTATTGGTGGCAGATGGGCTGTCTCTGCCTGTGTCACTCTGGTGTGGACAAAGCAGTGACACACTGCACCAGGCTGTTCATCTGCAAGAGAAGCTGAGGAGAGATGCTGCCTGACTGTGGCCCTTGCACCTGCCTCCTGCCCGTTCCTCCTGCCTGCCTGTCAGCAGTTCCTGGGGGTAGGAATATATTCTGTCCTGTCTCCATACATCTCCATACATCAGTGTGATGTTCCCAGTGTCCTGGGAGCTCTCTGGGCAGGGAAACTCTGGCACCGTGCCCCCAAGGAGAGGTGAAACTTGGCTCTGGGTGCCTTGCAGTGCTGCCTACATCTGCCTGTGATTCACCTGCATCTATCTCAGGTCCACCTGTGGGAAGCTGGAAGCATGGGATGAAGGTGGCTGCCTTGGCCAGAGGCAGAACCTCGAGACAACTTCATGATGCCAAGTCAGTACAAAGATACAGAAGCCAGTTTTTAACTTCTCTGTGTAGCGATTGAGAAAATGGACCACCACTTTATCATCAAGCAGGATCATCTTTATTGATAAATGTACTCAAGTCAATTACACAGCCAGACAGTAGGAGAGAGAAAGTAAGCACACAAAATCAAGAAGAGCTGATGTTTCTTGTTCTTAAAATTTATTCCGCACACATCCACAGCCCAGTTTTCCAGGCTGTACATCAAAGCACAGGTATTTATGGCTGTACTTGATCATTCAGTATGCACTTGCCTGTGGGAGAAGAGCTGTTTGTTAATCAAAGTCAGGATGGCCACACAGGCTACTGCTTCTACAATCTGCAAATCAGTTATTCAAAAGGTGGGAAACGTGAGAGGAAAAGGACAGGAAACATGAGGTAATAAAGGGAGGGAAATGTGAGGGAAGAAAAGAGCAGGAAACAGGAGGAGAAAAGTGTGAGAAACATGAGGAAAGAAAAAGGCCTAGAAAATGCGGGGGGAAAAGGTTGGGACATGCGAGGAGAAAATTGTGAGAAAACATAAGGGAAAACCATGGGGAATATGAAGAGAAAAGGTCAGGAAATGTGAGTGAAAAAGGGGCATGAAATGTGAACCTCCCACTCCAGTTCCCATCACCAGCTCTGGTCCCCACTGCAGCTCCAGACCCTCCAGCTGTCACTCAGCCTTGGATGTTGCCAGCATCCGCCATCACTCCCAGACCTGCCCAGCTTCCGATACGAGCCCCAGACCCTGCTGCTTCTTTCAGCTCCCTTGAGCTCCCATTCCCCAGCTCTGGACCCTGCAAGCCAGGCTCCAGCCCTTGGCTCCCAGGCACTCCAAATGTCCCAGCTTCCTCAGTGCCAGAAACCTCACAAGTATGCAGTGGTCTGAATCGTGCCTCAGTCTTCATGGGCAGAATGTTGTCCCACTCCACAGTCCATGGAGTGACAGCTAATGCAGCCCACACCACATGCACTGGGAGAGAAACCTCAGACACACCTGCTGTCCAACCTGGGCACACTCCCAGTCCAGCAATCCTGCCACCCACCAAGTCCCATACTCATTCTGGACAGTGCACATTTTAGGACGGACCCCCCATACTCTTCCCTGCCTGCTGCTTCTGAACTTTAGTCCTTCTCTGTAGCACCCAAAGAGATTTGGGTGACAGCTGCTGGTGGTTGGCACTGGGGAGACACCCACCACCTGGCCTGGTTGCTGCGGACTGGTCAGCGATGGTCAGGGTGCTGCAGCCTTCCTTGCAGAAGCGTCTTTATAAAGACACTGTTATAAAGAAGGTCCAAGATGGGGCTCTCTTCTTTTGGGAGTCTTCTTTATTGCTTGAAGTCCAGAGGAAACAGAACAAAGGAACTCAAGGGTATGGAGTTGATATAGACAACTTAGGGAGCACGGTTATGGAACTGGGCCAATATGGAAAGGAATAGGGAAAGGGACCAATTGGGAAGAGGATCTAAAACTGACCAACCAGAGAAGGGGTAACCCAGGAACAAAAGAAATAACCAATAGGGTACAAAATATTAACATAGAATGGCAAAGGCTCATGGGTTGAAGCATTTTGCTCACCCTGAGCTACAAGGAAGTCTCCCAAGGGGACTTCCCAAAGGGGAGTCACTGCTATCTGAAAACAGCCTAGAATATGCTCCAAGGGAGACTAACTCCGCTGGTGTGACTGAGTGGAGGGGCCACCACAGTGACTTGAGTTCACATTGGTTGATGATGAACTGCTGTGGAGTCACACTCGAGAAAATGAAGGCAAACAAAGGGTCAGGTCTTGATGGGGTCAGGGACATGGGGGACATGATGACACCAGGGAACAACACGCTGAGCCTGAAGGTCATTGCTACTTCCCCCATGCCGCAGTCTGGGAGGTGGAAAGGTGCCACAGCCTTCCTTGCCAGAAGAGTCTTCAAAAAGATACTCTGTAGGGCGCAGGCACAGGCGCTCAGAATGATCAGCTCTCTTGTGACTGCTGCCTTGGCAGCAGTGCCAGAATTGCCACTCCAGGTGACAGAGGAGTAAAGAGGCAGGATGGGGTCCTTCGCTCCTCAGGAGTCTTTCTTTGTTCAACCAACTCTGAAGGGGAGAAGAGCCAAATAGTTCAGGAGGACAGGGATTTATGTAGGGTAGCCAGGGGGTGGGATTTTAAAACTTGGCCAGTAGGGAAAGGAATTGGGAAAGGGACCAATCAGGGAGACAGGATCCAGAAAGAACCAATCAATGGTGTTAAAAACCAGGAGTGAGGGAACTAACCAATGAGAAGTAACAAATTAACATAATGTTGTAAAGGCTGGTGGATTTGACACATTTTGATCACCGTAAGCTAAAGAGAAGTGTTTTAAGCAGATTTCCCAAGGGGCGATCACTACTCCCTGAACCAGGCTAAAGGCTGCACACTCTCCATGGGAGAGCAGCATTGTCTGTGGATGGCCTTGGGGCCACCACAGGTAGGGAGGAGCAGAGCTTAAGGGGAGGGAGCCAATAGGATTAGGGGTATGCAAATTAATCTGGCGAAACTAAACTGATCAGGGAGCAGAAACCAGGAAGATGCTTGGACATAATCTTATATGACCAAACCAGTTTACATGACAGCTTCCCATAAGACAGTTCTTCTCATCATAAATTACAAGGGGGTTTCCCAAAGCTTCAAAGTAAGGATTTCTCCTAGGGTTCACAGACATAAAATATTTTCATCTTCACCTCCTGCAAAGGCTCTTTCTTGGACACAACGCTCAGATCCTTTGCAGTCTTGTGATGCACCAGCAGAGACATGCTGCTGAGGTTGCACTTAATGATGCTGCTCTGTCCAGCGCTATATTCTTGCGTCTCTGCTCAGGGAAGCTGATGTAGCCATGCTGTGTGCCCAGTCCCAATGTTCTGCTGGCTGCTGGCTGTGTCTGTGGCTCCACATGTAGTTCTTGTGAGGGATGTCATGCATAGGGATCTGATTCTTGTCATTCCCCACTGCAGCATGGGCTTCATGGTGATGTGGTGCAGCCTTTAAATGTCACAGTCCGCTGTCTTCTGAGGTGCCGCGGCCTTCCCTGACAGAAGCGTCTTTAAAAAGATATTCTTGCTGGTAGAAGCACAGGCACCTTTAGGTTGATGGTGATTTGGCTCAATTGTGAAAGCTGCTGGAGCAGTTGAGTGGCAGAGCCACTTCGGGCAATGCAGGACAGATAAGACAGGACCTTCAAGTCTTCAGGGAGCTTTATTCAAGGAACGCTGAGGGACTGAAGGACCCTGGGGCTGAGGGGAGCAGGATTATGTAGAAGGCTCAGGGGGTGGGGTTACAAAGTTGGACCAATAGGGAAGAGAATTGAGGAAAGGATGGTCGTTCAGCTCCTTTTGATCTCTAAAGCTCCGCCTGGCAACAGGGAGCTAAGCGGTGAGCGTGGGGAACAGCCAGAGCATGGGCAGTGCCTGATGCCGAACCTTGGGGGAGTGCAACCGCTAGCCGTGTGAAGGAGACAACAACAAAGGATCCAGGTGAAGGAGACAAGAGAGGCTCTGTCTGTGAGGTTCCATCGGGGTTTATTAGCATTGAAGGAGTCAGGGAGAGAGAAGCAAGGATCTCAGGGTGACAGCAACTTTTAAACAGAGGGTGGGTACAAGACAGCATCCAATGGGAATTCAGTGGGTGGGCGTCGGAGTCCAGGGCATCCGTTTGAATGACCTGGGACCCAAGGAAGGGAGTTTGAACCCTGGACAGGGGGGCCGGTCCAGGGGGGTTGGAGACCTTGACACGCAGCCCAGGATGGCACCGAGTTTGATTTCAGTCCATGGGAGAGGCTTCCAACACTGAGAGGAATTACAAACCTCAAAGATGTGAAAATAGTAGCTTAGCACAGCGCAGGGTGAAAAATTTTGTAGTTTTAGGATTCTTAGAATAGAGGTAAATGGGGGACAAAATGGAGGATTTAGGGTGTTGCCCTGGGTTCTTCTCCTTCTTCCTCATCTTCCATCTTCTGAGGTGGTGATGACACAAAATAGTGTAAAGGGATTGGGTCAAGGTAGAAATGACCTTTCTAGTATAGGTACTAGACATTGGCACAAAATAGTAAATAATGGACACATAGTTATCTGTATAAGAGCAAAGCAACGCCCCATCGGCGGGCAGTCACCTCGTGTCCCAGCCGCTGTCCGGACCTCGGCTGGGTGCAGAGAAAATTCTGAGATACCAAATAGTAAACAACATGAGAAACCTGAAAACAAGGCCTTGAAGACTCTGCTTTTTTCATGCGACGCGGCTCAGGGCTTTTAGAGGGCCAAGGACTTTTAACAACCTGAATCTCGGGTGAGAAACCAAACCCAAGAATTGGCATCCCTGGAGGTTTCCCGGTGGGCCCAGCAGGCCCTCTGAAGCCAGGAAGACAACCTGAGAAGACAGGAAGATTTTTGGCCAAAGCAGCTGATTTCAAATTTGCCTTGGATTGATGTGCTCCAAGGGCCCTGGACTTGTCACCCTCATATCTGCTGGCCGGTAATCAGGGGTTGAATTTGTTCGGGTCGAATTTGACAACACCTGCACCCTGTTCTTCAGTTTTGGTAAGACCAGTCGAATTCAGAGAACATGGGGTGAGGGGGTAGTTTCCCAGGAACAACTTAAAATCCTGTCTGCACTACATGTGGTGATGTCTGCACATTCTGCAGGCCTTTCTGAAAAGGAGCTTCAACCTTTTCTTTTATGGGTTTGATGTAACTTTCCACATTGTGAAACCCATGTCCTATTTGAGCTGACATTTTGGCAAGAAGCAAATCGGGAGCTCTACCACAGAGCAACAAAAAAGGACAAAACGGCTGCTAAGCTGTTGCCCACAGGCAGAACCATGCTAGAGGCCATTTCGCGTAGTGGCAAGGTAGTTCCTCCTTCCTGCAGCAGCGGAAGACTGCCCAGGAGGGAAAAGGCAAGGTTTCATCTGTCGGCCAGCAGCAGCAGTCCTTCTGCCTGTCAGCAGCAGGCAGGTCCCTTATTTCCTACTGGGCATGGGTGAGGGGAGGGCCATCAACCCCCCTCCGGTTATAGTAGCAGGGGAAAGCCAGCAGCTCCCCCCAGGTGAGACACAGGAAGGCCAGCAGCTTTTCCCTGTGCCTCAAACCCCGACAGCTGAAACCCTGATACCAGTCCCAGGAAAACCAAAACTTATGATCCATCCCAGTGATCAGGATAAGGACATGCTTTTTTTGGAGGCATGTCCCGCGGGCATGGGACAGTCGCCCCAGTGTGGGGGGGCAAGGAGATTTGGAACAGAGTCCATTTACGCCCCCCCAGACACCGCGTGAAACCGCTCCGCCACCTCTTCCCCCATCTGAGCAAGGACAAATGGCGCTGGGAAGAGGGGGAGCGTGGCAGACACTGGGAACACAGGGAAAACAGCCCCAGATAGCGCCGGTGGTGGAGGATAATAAAACTGCAGGGCATGTGTGCGAAAGTGACCCAAGGCAGCTGCGCCGACAACAACCGCACAACGGGGAATCCCTGTGCAGGGATGCGGAACGCTGCCGGGGTGGCTGGAAATTGTACCATGTCAGGACAGGGCAGATCACAGGGCAAAACGATTTGCAGGCAAGCAGCGTGAATTCACGGACCGCGGGACTGGAACGGAGGGGGAGGGAAAGCCCATGCCAGTAGCTTGGCACGCGGTGATGAAGCAAGCTACTGGAGGTGGCGCAGGCCAAGCCGTGTTCGCATTGCAAAGCGTGGGTAAAGAGCCAGGATGGGCGATGCAGGTGCAGGCACAGAGCTATGCACTGCAAACCCCAGAAACACTTGCAGCTGGTGTGGGCGCAAGCACAGAGCGAATGGGGTGGAGCCTGAGCAGCAGCGTTGTTCCGGGCAGGGCAAACCCCGATGGCGAGCGAGATGAGGCAGCCCCTGGGAGTGGGCCGAGAGGGGTTTGCCCGTCAGTGGACCAACAGGGTCCTGAAGAACATAGAACTTTCCAGACAAAAGGGGAGGGGATAAACGGTGATGGGTAAGTGAGAGGTTGGTACAACTATGGATTGACATGGAAGGGTCTGGAATAAAGGGCAGGGTCAACTTGATGGGCAGGAAGAGTGCCGGGAACCTTTTCAAGACTAAACCAGTTGTGTGGGGAGCAAGAGGGGAAGTTAAGAACACACCACAACAAAGGATCAATCAGGGGAAGTGACGTGTTTTCCCTCAAATCTCCGAAGCCCCGGCTTGTCTGAGTAGAACTTCACGACAGGAATGGGGAGCTACCAAGGTGTAGAAGAATATGCCTAGGCAGAACCTCTGGGGTTGTCAACCCCAAGCTAGCAGACTGAGTCAGATCCCGGATCAGGCAAAAGAGAAGGAGGAGGCTCTCAGTGTGAGATTACAGCCACAGATTAATCATGGCCAAAGGGTCCAGGGAGAGAGAGCAGTGATTATGGGGATGCAGGGTCTTTTTAAACGGGTGGCACAAGGGGTGGGTTGTCGCAGTGTCCCTCACAGAGAGCGAAGCCTCTGTTCCACCCAGGCTAGGCCAGCACCGTGGACAAGCAGGGGACACTCCCCAGGATCAGTAGAACCCGGGGCGCAACTAAGGAATCCTTTCCCTTGGAGTGGGAGAGGCTTGCAACAACAGCAGAGGAAGGAGTCAGACTTGGCCAGAGGGCAAAATCCAACACTTTATTTCAGTCCCTGATGGGGCTCTTGGTCCCAGGGGAGCTGCTCCAGCTGAGCCCCCAGACAAAGCATGCAACAACTTATGAACAGGGGAGGTACCAAGGGAGGGATCAAACCTTCAACCAATAAGGGACAATGTAGGAATGGGTTTAGGGTAGGATGCACTGTCCGGGAATCCAGTGGGGGTGTAAGGGGAGGAACTTCCTCTGTTCCTGTCCTATCACTCGACACCCTTCTTCGAACTTTCTAGAAGCAGGGGAGGGCGACCAAATGACAGAGAAGATTCAGGGGAGGAGGCTGGGAATGATACATTAGGAATGACAGCAAAAGGGGAAGGGACAAACTTGGGAAGTAACATTCTTCAAAACCAGAAGGGGGAAAGGAACAAACCAATGCAACGTAACTTAACATCTCCCCCTTTTTTATATAATTAGAAGGAGTTAAACTCCACCCGCAGAAGATGCTCAGAGTTGGGGTACAAATCCGCCATGTGTCAGCCCCAGTGACTTTCAAGACCTCTGCATGGTTCATGCTAAGCAGTCCTTTCCAAATGTCGGAGATGATCATCCTCATGGGTACCTTTAGGGCCAAAATAATGAAGAGTGTAATAAAAACCACAAATAAAATGTCTTTAAGGAGGGACAATCACCACCCTGAGAGTTCCAAAGTTTTAAATGAGTTCTTTATCCAGTCTTTTGCCTCGTCAGAGGCAACCCCAACAGTCTTTTGAGTCTGCTAACTGATGTATTAAGGGTCTCCTGAACCCACTTTTCCTGCTCGAACTGCATATCCTGGATGAGTTTTTTCATTCCTGTGATCGATGTGTGGATACTCTTGGTTTTAGATGACAGGTTGAAGCAGCACATCCCCTCAAAAGTCCTTGCAGCCGTGTCCCTGGGCCAGCAACAGGAAGTCGATGGCGGCCCTGTTCTGCAGAATCCCCCACCTAGTTGTTTCCCCATCTTGGAGGAGGTCACTAAGGGCGTAAGATTGGCCTGCTTCATGACCCAACATTCGAGGTCGCCCAGCTCACTTAAAGCCTTGGCTGTGGCTACCCATGGAAGAAAGACCAAAATGGCAATCCTTTTGGACTTTGATCAGTGATAAATTTCTGAGCTGCAAGATTCATTTGCGCCCCTTTTCTGTAGTTTTGGTTGTGCCAGTTCAAAATTTTGGTTATGTTGGGGAAAACAAGTGCCAAGTGCCCTAGGGTGCAAGGGCCTCCTATAAAATGGGGAGGAGATACCCACCCATGCCCGATCACTGCAGATGAGGAAGGTGTCTCTCTCACGCCTTAATGGCTTGGCATCCCATGCACTGACCAAAGGCATAGTGACTTGATCAACTGCGGCGGTGCCTGCGTTGTTAAGCTCAGTCGGCCGCGGTGCCACTGCAATCCGGTGGGACTTGGCTGGTCAGGAGCGTAAGCAAGACAACAGAAGGAGGAAGGGAGGGACTCTCAAGAGGTTCAGTCAACACGAGTTTATTGGAAGCTCCTGCACAGAGTCCTCACCTCAGGACATCTGCCTCAAGAGAGACGAGAACTGTCCCAGGGGAGCAACTTTTAAAGGGAGGTGTAACGCAGGGGAGGGTTCAACCGGGGACCAATAGGCTACAGCCGGGGAGTGGCTCATAACATAATAGATATACATAGTAGCGAATCACAGGGAAGTGGGAGGGGGAAGCCTGGATCCTGCCCAATCACTTGACACCTCTCCCAGAATCTTCTAGACGCAGGGAGAGGCCCCGGAGTGACGGACAGGACCGGGGGTTACATAACTTAAGACTGACAGCTAACTGTCGTTAGGGGAGAACTTGG
This sequence comes from Trochalopteron elliotii, assembly GCA_024734555.1. NCBI lineage: Eukaryota > Metazoa > Chordata > Aves > Passeriformes > Leiothrichidae > Trochalopteron > Trochalopteron elliotii. Next base: position 459,127 of record JANPWX010019213.1, read on the forward strand.
GGAATAACCAGTCAGGGGGCTGTAACTGGGGAAGGGTAGGGAGAATCAGAAACAAGTAACAAAAGGGGTACAGAGAATGAATTGTCATACAATTAACTTCAACTTACAATTCAACATTGAACTAAGAAAAATGCACCCCCACATCTCTCCCTTTTTTTATTCATTAAAAAGAGCAGAATCGTGGTTGAGGAGCAAGATTCGGGGTACAAGTCCCTGAACCATTGTTCATTGGTTGGCCAGTCCTCGAAAGGAACTGGCCATTGTCCATCTTGCTTGGGAAGGAAGTCTTCATCTTCCTCCTGCACCTCAGTGTCCTATATTTCAATTTCCTCTGGCGCAGAGGGCTCCACGTGGTTGATGGTAGGGAAGGTGGTGGCATTAGAAATAATGTCTGTATAACAGTCTCTTGATAAGTCCAAAAGCATCGAAACAATTATAAGAACGAACAGAATCAAAAGTCCAGGTTTGACAACTGATCCAGCCCAGCCTGAGAGGCCCAGTTCCCAAAAAGCTGGTCAAACCAGTCTCTTTCTTTATGTCACTGACCATGTCCCGAATCTTGTCGATGGACTTGCGGACGTCCTCAGCCTTCAATGACAGGTTAAAACAACACAGACCCTCAAACTCTTCACAGGAATATTGCTGTAGCAACAGGAGGTAGTCAGTGGCTGCCCTGTTCTGGAGTGTCGCCTGCCTTGTTACTTCCTCATCTCACAGGAGGTCTGACAAGGCGTTGGATGTTAAATTGGCTCATTTAGCCACCCAGCATTCCAGTTGGCCCAATTCACCCGTCGTTTTTGCCACTGAAACCCAGGGCAGAAAAACCATTACAGCCGTAGCTTTGGTCCTGGACCAATGGATGATTTCTGAATTGCAGTCCGGGTCAAGACTTGCCAGGTCTTTCTTTTGGACTGTTGCAGGCTTGGAGGAATTTTTGAATACCCAGTCCCTAATTTGTGTTTTGTCAGGTGTAAACAGCCCCAGCTTGCCGATTGTTCATGGACCTCCGGTAAGGCGAGAGGGGATGCCTGGAAATACCTGGTCACCACAGATCAAAAACACGCCCTTGGGAAGGGAAAGACGTTTATAATTGAAGGTAGATGCCATCGTCACGTGGGCGATCCTGTCACACCACGTTCCAGCGGTATAAACGTCTTTGATTTGATAGATTGGGGTGAAGGACTTTTCCTGGCCTTTGGTTGGGGTGAAAATAAATTGCACACAAAAGAAAGCTTGGGATGAGCCCAGGAGTTCCAGCTCCTGTGGCTCTTTGGGCGCCTGGGGTAGACCGAACACCCAGTCACGCCAAAGGACCAGGGGGTTAGTTAGGGGAAGGGAAATCTTCCACTCGAGCCCTGTCTCAATGAACACTCGGGGAGAGCGGGACACGGAGAGGCAGACCATGGAAGGAAGGAAGGCTTTGGGAGCACAGAATGATCGGGCGACACTACTGGGGGCCTTATTATTATAATGATTCTTTAGCTGGAGGAGAACGGGGGGAAGCTCTTCCTGTTTGAAAGGGATCCCCACAAGGCAAGATGACATCAGGTCTTGGGCGGAGGCCGAGGACAGGCAGATGTGATCCTCTCCCATGGCCTTTGCAAGGATCTTCCACACGTTCACTTTTGGCTGAGGGACAATCCAAGGACTGGTCAGCTGCAGGAGACTGGCAGTCAGCACGACTTGGATGACTTGCGCTGTGGTATGGGCTCCCATCTCGAGTCTGGGGTGTGCAACCTAGAAACTTAAAGTTATAAGAAAAGCCACTTGGGTAGGAGAAAGGGAAAAGGGGACTCCTCTTCCTCATGGAAGAGCCACTCAGGGAGAGTCAGCAGGGGAAGGAGCTCTTCTCCCGTGTTTGTCTCCGTCTCCTTCTTTTTCCACCTCCAGGAGGCCACCAAAACCTGAGACACCTGTTGCCTTGAGGCCTTGGGGATGTAGGGTCTCACCCACTTGGAGGGGAGCCACCCCAAACTGGTGGGAGTGGAGACGCAGGCGTACCCGCACCCCCAGGTTACTAAATCATGAGGTCCCTCCGTCCTCCAGGTCTCTGGGTCTTTGACAAGGACCTTTGGCTTCTCCCAGAGAGCCAGTTGACCGCTCCCTCCAAAATGTCTCGTAATAGGCGGATTTAGGGATTCAAAGGAACAATTTAAAAAGTTTAAAGTGAACAAGGCTCTGGCCAACCTTACCGAGGGGGGTTCGCTCCTAAGAACCTGGTGCTGTTGGTGGAGGACTCTTTTTAGATTTTGATGAGTCTTCTCCACGATCGCCTGGCCCGTCGGGGAGTGGGGGATGCCTGTCATGTTCCACTCCCCATTGCTGCAGGAAGCTGCAGAACTCCTTGGACCTGTACGCAGGGCTGTTGTCGGTTTTCAGAGACTTTGGAATGCCCAGGAAGGAGAAAGCCTGGATTAGGTGCTTTATAGCATCACCAGACTTCTCCCTGTGTGGGCAGAGGCGTAGACAGCACCTGAGAAGGTGTCCACCGAGACGTGCATGTACTTGAGCCTCCCAAACTGGGAGAAGTGCGTGACGTCTGTCTGCCACACCTCACAGCTGTTGAGTCCACAGGGGTTCACCCCCGCACCCATGGTGGGGAGGGCATGCTTTTGACAGCTGAGACAGGCGGCCACGATCGCCTTGGCCTAGTCTCGGGTGAGGTGAAAACACCGAACCAGACCTGGCGCGTTTTGATGGAAAAGCTGGTGGCTGATCTTTGCTTGCTCGAAAATGTTCGGCAACGGGGCCATCTCGGCAGGGGCAGCAAGAGCATCAGCCCTCCTGTTCACTTCTGCGATGAACCCCAGCAGGTCCGTGTGCGACCTTGTGTGCATCACGTAAAATGGTTGCTCTCGGTGGGAGATCAGCTTAACTAATTTTGAGAGCAACTTAGACAAGGCAGTGTTGGAGACTTTCTGCAATATGGATTTCTCTGCTCTGGACAGTACTCCAGCAACATGCCGAATCAGTCACTATATTGAAAGGTTCCGAGAACCTCTCGAAAGCCCTGACGACTGTGGCCAACCCAGCAACTTGAGGTGAACCTTCCACCTCAGCAAAGTCTGATTCCCACTGCTGGGTTTGAGGGTCTCTCCAAGCCATCACTGACTTGTGGGACCTTCCGGACGCGTCCGTAAAAATTGTCAAGGCATCGTGGGGCTCTTTGCTCTGAACATTCCTTAATTCCAATTGGAATTAGGCATCGTGATTGGAAATTTTGTGGGCAGGCTGATGAATGGAAATTTGGCCTGAGTAATTATCCAGGGCAAATATCAGAGCAAATAGCAAGGCTTCATTTTCCTGAAGTAAGTGATCCAACATTGCCTTAGTAATTTGGCCTGAATTTAGCCTAATTGGCACGTGAATGCATTCAGAATCTCAACCAGCCAGTTCCCTAATGCGGATTCTGGCCTTCTGGATAAGATCAACCATCAGTTCTTGTGGCCATGTCATTGTCTTGAACCTTTAGTGGCTGAGAAAAACCCACTCTGTGATAGAGAGAGGATCTTCTCCGCCTTGGTCCTTCTTGGGAATGGTGGCAACTCCCTTGTCCCACTGAAAAATAAACCCTTGAAGGTGTGGCAGTTTCCCTAGGATGATAAACCGGACAGGCAGGTCAGGCTTGCACCTGTTTGCCTGCCTCATGGACATCGTTGTTTGGACCTTCTTGAGGGCCCTCTGTGCCTCGGGGGTGAGTGATGTAGGGGAACTCAGCCCTCTCCCCCTTTCAATAAATTGAAAGGAGGGGCCAGGTCCTTGGTAGAGAGACCCAGCCAAGGCCTCACCCAATTCAATGCCCCACGCAGTTGATGGACATCCACAAGAGTCTCAGTTTTGGTGTTAATTGCCAATTTTTGCGGAACAATGGTCTGCTTACCGATTTCCAGCCCTAGGTACTTCCAAGGCGGCATCTTTTGAATCTTGGGCTCTCGCAGCTCTAACCCTGCAGCAACAGGTGCAGTCACTGTAAGGTCAAGCACGTGGGCCAACAGGTTGTCGTTCGGGGCACACACAAGTACATCATCCATGTAATGATGGATGATGGCCTGGTGTGCGGCTGCACGAACTGGAGACAGCAGGGAAGAGACTGACAGATGACAGGGCTGTTCTTCATGCCTTGTGGCAACACCCTCCAGTGGTATCTCTTCTGAGGGGCTTCTCGGTTGATGGTGGGAACCGAGAAGGCAAAGCGCGGGACATCGTCTGGGTGCAGGGAAATTTGAAAGAAACAATCTTTAATATCTATTACGGCCAGATTCCAGTTTTGTGGGAGCATGGTTGGGGAAGCTATCCCTGGTTGAAGAGACCCCATGTTTTCAATTATTTCATTAATTTTGCGGATGTCTTGGAGAAGCCGCCACCTGGTCTTACAAGCTTTCTGAATGACAAACACCGGGGAGTTCCACGGCGAGGTGGTCTCCTCAAATGTTGCCCTTTTTAAGCTGCTCCTCCACAAGCTCGTTGAGTGCCTTCAGTTTTTGTTTAGAAAGCAGCCACTGTTCCACCCATACTGGTTCATTTGTTTTCCAGTTCAGTTTTTGGGTGGGGTGCTCCTTAGCGACCGCTGCCTGAAAATTTTTGGGAGGGTCGGGTATGCCAATTGTGACCCCCCACCGGGCCATCAGGTCTCTTCCCCACAGGGGTTCCTCATAATCCAAAACGAAAGGACGCAGAGTAGCCAATTGTCCTTTTGGCCCCTCAATTTGGACCACGCTCCTTGATTGTCGGGCCAGTTGAAGACCCCCTACACCTTTGACATGTCCACCGACGCGTTGCAGCTCCCAGTGTGACAGCCACATACTCTTGGGTATGATTGTCACGTATGCTCCAGTGTCTAGGAGACTTTTGATGATTTTGGTCTCCCCACCCACCGTGGTTTTACAAGTTTCTTTTGGTTTATTTTTTCCAATGACCTTGCCTGCATTTACCTCGGGAACTTTTTCTTCTTCACTCTTCCAGTCAGGGTCAGGTGGAGATGTGGCAGGAATTACCTGGGCAATGATCTGGCCCTTTGGAAGGAATGTTGGTGGGTGTAGACAGTGTAGCCAAATGACAAAAACTCTGGGTTGAATGTCAGCAACCCAGGAGCAATTTCAGTATCTGGTGGTGTAAATTTACAATCCCCGATGACAGCATATTTCCCCTCGATATGGTGCTACATACCTTGTTCTCTTGACACAGTCACAGTGTCCCAGTCCTTGTTCCCCAGGTGGAGCGGTTCAGCCAGGTGGAGCCAAAATGGCTTGTGCCGAGTGGTCGTCAAAGTTGCCGACAGCGGTGGCAAGATGAGGTGCTCAGTCGTATCCTGTGGTGTCAAGTCCGTTGTTGTGGTCAAAAGCGGTGGCAGATCCTGGGGAGGATCCTGTGTCTGAATCTGTTCTGGAGACAAACTGCTGTTAGGAGAACCCTTTCCTTTCCCCCTTTGTGGCTCGGGCCACCCAATTGGCATCATCGCACTGGGTGGTCCTGCGCTCACCGTTTAGTTTTTCTGTTGAGATCCCTTATGGGCTCTCCCACATCCACCCCCTTTTCCACCACCCCCTTTCCTACTTTTGAATTTGTCAGATTCTTCTTTTAGAGGACACTGTTGGCACCAGTGCCCTTTCCTGCTGCACAGCAGACACGGCCTATTGGAGGATCCCCGAAAGGACCGCCTCATCTGGCTAGGCGTGCGCGGGGCAGAAACATTGGTGCTGTTGGGTGCCTCAGCAGCAGCAGCGGTCCAGTGGTCTTGTTTTCTCCCTTGTTGTGGTGACCCTTGAGCCATGAGCCGAACCCTACTCCCCATGACTTAGAGCATTTCTTGCAGGGTGGGGTTGGTATTAGGTTTCTTGGGCAGGGTTAAGATGGCCGCCTTGCGTTGTTCATTCACATGTGTGAAGGCCACCTGCTCTAACACCTTCTCCCTGGCATACGGCTTTGGCACCTGTTGCTCTACAGCAGCCGTCATCCTCTCTATGAAGTGGAGGTATGGTTCCGTAGGGCCCTGAAGGATTTCTAAATAATAAGGGAGGGGACCGGAGGGCCACGTCTCAAGGAAAGCCTTTTCCGCCTGAGAAGTGACAAATTCAAAAACGGGCTTTGGAATGCCCACAGCCTGGTCAGAAGCCGCTGCCCAATCACCCTCGCTCATCAAGTGGTCTAGGGTGATTGTGTCCCCATTCATGTTTGCAGCTGTGGTAGGATCTTTTAACAAGTTCATGAGGGCGTCCTTTAGAAGATCTCTTCATGTTGCTTCCCAGAGTTTGTACTCTGTTTTGTTGTTGAGGCATTGGAAGAGATGCTTCAAATCGAAGGGGACTGCCACCATCCTGGTGAGTTGGGCATTTAACAATCCTTGGAAATATGGACTCTCTCATCCATACTCCTTAAGGGCCTTTACTAAATCCTTGACCACATGCTGCGACATGGCCTGCCAGGTAATGTTTGTTGTTTGCCCACCCCTTCCCCTCTGATAGGTAACTGGAGCAAGGGATGGGATGCAGCTGGGGACCAGACTTCTGGTTTCCAGCGCCTCCTCTTCTGTGTTCCAACTGTGGGAACCGGAAGGGGGGACATGGGTACCGTAAGGAAGGCGGGGCCTGGGGCACTCAGGGGGAGTGGTTTGGCATTGGGATGACCTCATGCGGGACGGGAGGCGGGTCTTTGGGTGGAGTGAGAGGGAGGAGTTTGGGGGAAGGGCGGAGACAGAAACTTCTGGGAAGAGGGAGGGGCCTGGGAAAGGAAGGGGTTGGTCGGGTAACAAAAGGGATTATGGGAAGAAGAAGGGGAAAAGGTGGGAAGGGGGGACAAAGAACACGACCGAGCCATGCGGTTGCTGCCATTTTGTAAACTGCAGCTGGGGGCGCCATTTTGTGACAATTCACCTCCAGCCAAACTAAAGCGAACTCTGGGTTTTGAAACTGGGTAGGACGGGGGAAGGGAAAAGTGGCAGCGTGGCAGGGCTACCACAGGAGTCCTGAGCAGTCCGGCCAAGACTGCCCGCGCAGGGGGGACTTCGGCATCCTAAAGGAGCCGGGGCTGGCGGGCACAGATTTTCTTGCTGTTCCCTTAAAGATGCTTGCCTGGGGACAAGGGGATTTGGGACTGAGGGAAGGGATAGCCAAACGTGAACTGGGGAAACACTCAGAACTGCCACTCTGCCTTTTCTGCACTCTCCTGATCTCTGAAAGAGCAACTTTGATCTGCTGCGGCCAAAATATAAATTTAGCAACTTTCATATCCTCTGACCCTGGGCCAAATCGGTAAATTTTGTGCAGACTTCATACCAAAAGGGGATGCTGCTTGCATGGTCAGAAGTGGTGTTGGGAAAGTGCAGGAAAAGCAAGGGAGTAAACCTTTTTAATTCTCCTTTAGAGAACTTAACATTAGCAACAGTGAAAACCCCAAGAGCTTGATAAAAAAACCCTTTCTGGGCAGTCGAGAGCTGTGCACCCATTGTGGCTCGATGGAAATTTGACTGCCCACACACAGCACAACTGATAGAAATAAACTTAAACTGGAACAAAACACCCAGAACACACTTAAAACTGGGTCAGGTGAAAACCTCGTTCCCGGGGTGTGGCGTATGAACCAGAAAGGGGGGAACCGATAGTGAAAACTCCAAAGACAACAGGCGGCTGGTCCAAAAACTGAAACCTTGTACACAACTAAGCAAAATAAAATCCCGACTGGAGTGAATTTCCTGGAGAGAGCACAAGGGATTCCCCCCACCAGGGACTGCGCAGTCAAGAGCCTCTTGGAGCAGAACCTCCAAGCCAGCTTCCCAAAATGGGGCTGTGGCCTCGAGGCTTGTATTAAAAATCTCCGCAAATGTGCTCCAGGCGGAGCCACACTCACCAAACTCTGGTGTTGAGGGCAAAAGTTGGTATGCGGGCGTCCTCTCGCCGAGGAAGACTCCTCCGGGTGCGAAGGAGCTGCTTTCCTCACCCACCGGGAGCACACCCTGCGAGAGGGCTGCTACGACCGGTGGTGCGTGACATGCTGGGGGCTCAGGTCCAGGCACTTCCACAGACCTCCCGGAGCCTCTGCGTAGGGTCCAGCGATGTTCGGGCCAGCTGCATCAACCATCATGCTGTCACGCTTCACTGCGCTCTCTGGCAGCCCCAGATTGGGCACCAGTCTGCGGCAGTGTCCACTTTCCCAAGCTTGGCCAGCCCCAGCACTGCTGCAAGGCAGTGGTACTTGGCAGCCAAGAAGCGCTAGTGTGGCTAAGGCGAGAAGATGAAAGGAGGGACTCTCCAGAGGTTAAAGCAGACTAGAGTTTATTGGGTCCAGGACAGAGCCCTCACTCGTGGCCAGTGCCTCAGGAGAGACCGCTCAGCCCTCAAGGCGGGCCCTTATAAGGGGAGGTGGAGTTCAAGGAGGGGTTCAACAGGGGACCAATAAGGTGTAGCATGGGAGTGGCTAGTAACGTAACAGACATAGACAATAATAAATCATGGGGAAGTGGGAGGGGGAAGCCTGGATCCTGCCCAATCACTTGACGCCTCTCCCACAGAATCTTCCAGACTCAGGGAGAGGCCCCAGAGTGACAGACAGGACCAGGGGGTTACATAACTTAAGATTGACAGCTAACTGTCATTAGGGGAGAACTTGGGGAATAACCGATCAAGGGGCTCTAACTGGGGAAGGGTAGGGAGAAGTCAGAAACAAGTAACAAAAGGGGTACAGAAAACGAATTGTCTTACAATTAACTTCAACTTAAAGTTCAACATTGAACTAAGAAAAATGCATCCCCACACGGCTCCACTCGCCAGTAGTAGTGCTTCCTTGGGACTTCTTGGTTGATGGAGACAACTAAGAAGGCAAACCATGGGGCATCAACCAGGTCAAGGGGAATTTGAAAATAGCAATCTTTAATGTCAATCACTGCCCATAGCCCATTTTGGGGGAGCATCAATGGGGAAGGCATCCCTGGTTGAAGAGACCCCATGTCTTCAATGACATTATTGATTTTTCTGAGGTCATGCAAGAGCTGCCACTTGACCTTCCCCAGCTTCCAGATAACAAAGACAGGAGAATTCCAAGGGCTCGTGGTTAGCATGATGTTTCCTTTGGCCAGCTGGTCTTCCATGAGCTCATTGAGTGCCTTCAGTTTGTCCTTATTCAGCAGCCACTGATCTACCCATCTGTTTTCCAATTTAACTTCTGACTAGTGGGCTCCTCAGCAGCCACTACGAAAAATCCTGAGGGGTTTTTGGGATCTCCAACTTTATCCCACATTGAGACATGGTGTCCCTTCCCCACAAGGGAACCTTATTGTGTGAAATGAATGGGCGTAAACTTGCCAATTGCCCATCTGGCCTCTCAGTTTGTTCAACGTGCTTCAATTGTTTTGCCAGTTGGGCACCCCCATGCCATGTACTTTTCCCACAATGGGTTGCAGTTCCCAATGTGACAGCCATCGGGAGGTTGGGATGATCATCACAACCACCCCTGTGTCCACCAGTTCATCAAGGTGGAGGTAATCCTCACCCCGACGGAGCCCACGCCCTGTAACTGGTTTATCTTCCCCTACCACCTCTGCCCAGTAGACAGGTGACGGTGACGTGTCATCTGCCAGCAGCGTGTTTGGCACTGGTATGGCCTGGGTGATCACCTGGTCCTTAGGTAGGAAGTAGGGTACGTAGAGACAGCATGGTATGAGAATGAGCCCCTCCAGCTCAGATGTTATGACTGCAGGAGAGATCTCAATTTCCGGGGGCATGTGCTTGGTGTCTGACACGACTGGCAGAAAACCCCTGGCTAGCCACTCACTGAGGCAGTTGGGTGGCAGTTTGGAGAGGGCTGCCTGTGTTCCCCACAGCTGTAGATGTATTGGCCCTGAGGACCAGGATAAAAGAGAAGGGAGGAGCCTTCTGTGTTGCTCTCAAGGGGTTTTTTTCCTCAAGGGGGTCAGGAACAGAAAACTGCTACACTGGCTGAACTTGAATTTTTAATTGGGGGTGGTACAAAGGGAGGGTACAATACATCAACCAATCAGGGATAAACTGAGGAGGAGCTTGAGGAGGGAATTAAAAAACAGGGGCCAATGGGAGAACCCGGGGGAGGGTACAGTTTGAACAACCCAATGGGGCATCGAACAGCATAGAACTTGCCAGAACTGGGGGAAAGAGTAAACCTGGGTTGCCAGCCAAATAGGTGGAGTAACAGGCAGGTTTAGGGGAGGATTGACATGGAACATTCTGAAAAGAGGAGCAGGGTTTGGGGAGTGACCGATACCCAGGAGAGGGAGGAGATAACTTTGGGCGAAACCATCCACTTAAGGGGAAAATAGAAATCAACCATTTGAAAGAATTCACCAGTAGAGAAAATACACACCACCACAGGTGTCCCCAATAGCAGTGTACTTACAGTCCAGTCCATTGAAGGAGTCCTTCAATGTCCAGTCAACTGTCCAGTGGGTCAGTTGACACCATGGTCCAATGATACGTTTCAAAAAAATCTGTTCTTGGTGACTACTAATAGAAAAGATTTATGTGCCTTCCAGATTTTATTAACATCAGTATGTTCCCCACCTGCTCCCTTTTGACCTGCTTCATTTGTATCATGCGTGGCAGACTCAGAATCCCCATTTGGTTTTTTTGAGTTTGGGCTTGTCCTGCCCCACCCTGCATGTTACACTCTATATCTTGCTGGGGCTTCCCCTGTGGGCAAGCCCTAGCTGTATGTCCCATTTGCCAACAAATGAAGCAACAGAACGGCATGTTGCATGGTCTCAATGATACAGCTGTGGCAACCATTCTCCTCATCTCTTCTTTTTTCCTTAGTGGCTCTGGAACAACAGCTGTCTTCATGCACACCTCAGTTCTAACATCAAGAGTCGGTGGCGGGTCAAACAGCAGGCCCAGGATGATAATTTTGCAAGATGATGTTTGCGTTAGGCCTGGGCCATCGCCATCTCTGTCATGATCTCAGTCTGTAGTGGTTGACTCTCAATCTGTTTTTCTATCTCAGTCTGGAGCCTTTCTGTAAAATCTACAAAAGCTTCAGAGGGATGCTGTTTGACGTTAACATATCTGCACTTAGGATCCTTTGTGGGCATTAGGGCAAACACTTCCTCAGCAGCTCCTTTGACTTGGTCAAGAATAGGCCGCAGTGTTCCCCCAGCCTGTGTCCGAGCTTGAGCCCATTCTCCTTCGCCGCTTAAATGATCAATTGTAATGTCATTATTTGTGTCAAAGGCACACTTGGGAATTTGCAGGAGCTCAGGAAGAATCTCCCATAATAATCTTTTCCATGTCGTTTTGCTACAGAAGATATTCCATGGGGGTAAGGAGACATGAAAACAAATCTTTGACATTATTGGGAACTAACACATTTGAGGAAAAGGTTGCCTTTAAAAGGCCCTTAAAATACTCACTTTTTCTCCCAAATTCCTTCTGAGCCTTGCAAAGCTCTTTCTTATTTTGGTGGGATAAGGGGTCCCACACAGGGTGCTCTCCCCTACGGTTATAAACAACTTGGAGCGGCAGAAGGAGGGGCTTCCAGTTCCAGGTTCCAGTTCCCAGGCATGTCACATCTCATTCCAGTGGCGTGGGAACTAGAAGGAGGAGCATGGGAACTGAAAGTTGGAAGGGGATGACAGCCACATGAGATAGGGGAGGAGACATAGATGGGACAAAAACCAGGAGTGATACTTGGCAGTGACATCATGGGAACAGAGGGAGAAGCCAGCGAAAAGAAAGGGAAGGTACCTGAGGGGTAGGAGGGGTCAGGAGATGGGAAGGGGTTGGGGGAAACAGGAAGAAAAGGATTCTGGGAAGAAGGAGCACAAGGGAGGGACCACGCCTAGTGGCAACTGCCATCTTGTGTCCCACAGGGACCATTTTGTGAAGTGAGGGATGACTGGATGTCAGAGTCGAGGGCATCCCTTTGGATGACCTGGGACCCGAGGAGGGGAGTTTGGACCCTGGACAGGGGGGTATGAAGCCAGTCCAGGGGGGTTGGAGACCTTGGCACACAGCCCAGGAAGGCACCGAGTTTGATTTCAGTCCACGGGAGAGGCTTCCAGCACTGAGAGAGGAATTACAAACCTCAAAGGTGTGAAAATAATAGCTTAGCACAGCACAGGGTGAAAAATTTTGTAGTTTTAGGATTCTTAGAATAGAGGTAAATGGGGGACAAAATGGAGGATTTAGGGTGTTGCCCTAGGTTCCTCTCCTTCTTCCTTGTCTTCCATCTTCTGAGGTGGTGATGACGCAAAATAGTGTAAAGGGATTGGGTCAAGGTAGAAATGACCTTTCTAGTATAGGTACTAGACATTGGCATAAAATTGTAAATCATGGACACATAGTTATCTGTATAAGAACAAAGCAACGCCCCATCGGCGGGCAGTCACCTCGTGTCCCAGCCGCTGTCCGGACCTCGGCTGGGTGCAGAGAAAATTCTGAGATACCAAATAATAAACAACATGAGAAACCTGAAAACAAGGCCTTGAAGACTCTGCTTTTTTCATGCGACACGGCTCAGGGCTTTTAGAGGGCCAAGGACTTTTAACAACCTGACTCTCAGGTGAGAAGCCAAACCCAAGACCTGGAAACCATCATTTACCAATCAGGGATTTTCAACTGGGAAAGAGGGACTTTAGGGAAGGATCTCTGACAGCAGGCCCCTTGCTGACAGGGCCAGGGTGCCGAGGTGGCTGTGGGGAGCCAGGGAGTCCGTGATACCCTGCATGTCTTGGCAGTCTGCTACATACAGTCTTCTCAGCATAGGGGACAAGGTTTTAGGATTGAGGGTCTGGGAAACTGGGGAAGATTGTTCAGGCTGTTTCTCCACTTTCCCTTGCTCCATTATACAAGATAGTATTGAATTGACCACAGGGAAAAATTAATTCATTGAAGTGTCTCCATCTGTTGCCAATTTTGTCAGTTTAGCACTAACAGTATCCCAAAAGGGGAGCGTCTGAACCTCGTCCAGAGACACTTCTGGAAAATGGAGGAACAGCCATCTAACAAGTCTTTTTAACAAATCCTTAGAGAGCTTCAGCTTCTTCCCACCTCCCACCAGGGTACCCACAAGTTGGAAATGAATCTCCCTCTGCTGAGCCAACTAACGCACACCCATCTCCACCCCACCACCATCAACCCAACATGCTCCTCCCTTCCCTACGGCAAAATGCAGAATGAAACAAAAAGGACCAGGGACTAGTCTGGTTGGCAGGTGCTATCTGCAGCCAACTATCGTGGCCTTTTGGGTGGTTGTGGCTTGCCTCAACTCCAACTGGGGAGCAGTGCACCCCCACCCATTCTACTTGAGTGCCCTCACCCAAGGGGTAACTCACCCTACTTCAGTCCACTGGAAAGAATAGCCTGCAGGGAAGGTCCTTCACTTCAAAGTGACCCTCCTGGGTACTGGAGGGTTGCCGCTTTGTCCTCTAGAGCGCCACCAACCCAAAAGCGGTCTGCTACCACAGAAGTAGCTGGTGAGCCAAGACATCTCACTTTCTATTCCAAAGCACAGTCCATCTGTCGGGTCCCAAAAGAGGGGGAGGGGCCCCAACTTGGACACCAGATGATGCAGTGCCAGAGTTTTCCAGCTAACCTTCAGCACCACGCCTGGAGTGGGACAGATCTCAGGAGCAGATGACCTGAAATCCAGCTTAGAGCCGATGCTCTACAGCACAAGGCTGTCACAAGGTGCAGGCAGAAGCAAGGATGAGAGAGAGGTCTTCTGTATGGGTTCCAGGAGGGTTTATTCTCAAGGAGGATCCAGAGACAAAAGACACCTAACACAGTTGTGCATGAAATTACAAACGGGAGTCTCAGGGAAGGTACAAATTTTCAACCAGTAGGGGAAAGTTAGGGGCAGATCACGAGATGGGGCTTGCTATACACAAAATAATGGGGAAACCTAGAGGGAGAGGACACTTTACATTAACCAACGGGGCATCGAAGGTTAGAAGATTTCCAGAGGAGATTTCCAAGCAGGGGGTTGGGACAAGAGAGGATTGACAGGAAATGTTTGGGAACAGAGGGTGAGTTTACAAGAAGACAGACAACTCGGTGAGAGGATACAACCTTAGCATGAACCAGCAACATAGGGGGATACAGAACAATCCATTAATAACAAACCACACCCCAACAGGTGACAGCAGAGACCAGTATCATCTCCTGGCTGCCATCATTCCCACTTCGGGTCTCAACGATGTGGGGGCCAGAAGTGGGTGGACCCTCAGGGGTAGAGTCAGCAGTAGAGGGGCGTGTACAGGGAGCAGTACCAATGTTTGAAGGAGTTTGACAGGGGGTGAGTCCCACCAGCTGAGGGGGAGTAACCGATAGGTGGGGCAATCCCGAGAACAGGGGACGGGCCGGACACAGTTACACCCAGGGGATGCTGGGAAAGGGGTGGAGCTGAGCATGTTGGTGGGTGCATGTGCAGTGGTGTGCGCAGGAAAGAGGAGTAGGAGGGGTGGAGAAGCAGCCATTTTCTGGAGAAAGGATGGGTGAACTTGGATTGAGGGAAGACAAGATGGCAGGGTTGGCCACGTTGCTGGCACCATCTTGAGGATTTTGAAACCTTTAGTGTAGAAATTTTTGTAGTGGGTGAACTTCGATAAATGGGTACGGGGAGGAAGTCAAGGGGAAGGTCCAGTGTAGTGTGGTCAGCACTGCGTTGGAGAGGGGAGAAAGAGGGCCGGGGGGTTGTCTGGGACATGGCAAGAACTCAGCACAAGGTTGCATGAAACGTCCGCCGACCCACCCTCAGACAGGGTTTAGGGACATGGGGTGAGGGAAGAGGGGAAAGGGTTTTTAACTGAGTCGCAACAACATTCCTAGAATTTTCCCCAATATTTTTCCCTGAACTGATTCCGTCATATTTCAAACCTTTATAATCAACTGAAACAACGGAAAAATACCCACAACAGAAAGGTCCCATTTAATTGAACTATGTTTAATTGTCTCCCAACTCCATCCCAAAACACATTGGAATGAATAGACTCTATCTTGGTATTTGGAAAAAACTTAAAATCCCAATGAATGAGCTTTGTAAGGTTTTTCCTACTAAACTTAAAATGTCCTGAGACAAAGGAGTCCTTAATTTGAAGGTAGACATCCAGTTGAGATGGGATGAATGATGGTTGGTGCATCCTGCTTTCCTTTCCCACCCCGGTGGTAAAATGGAAAATGAAACAGAAAGACCAAATAAAATTCCCCATCTGAACTTACAGTCTTTCATCACCCATTGGCATTGGTCAACGAAAAGCTGCTGGAGGGTGGTCATCTGAGCCAACTGATCCCCATCTGCTGATGTCAGGGAGTCCTGATCAGTGCTTCAAGGGTAGCACCTGCTAAAACACAAGCACTTGCTAAAACACACACTTCCTTGAGGCAGTGGTCACCCAGAAACGTGCTTGTGTCCAGTGGCCAAAGCCAACTGGAGACTCTTCTTCAGGGGAGACTGAGGCATCTGCCCTACACTGGGCACCACTTGTCGCGGTCTGCTGTCTTCTGAGGTGCCGCGGCCTTCTCTGACAGAACCATCTTTAAAAAGATACTCTTACTGGCTGGAGCATAGGCACTCTCAGGTTGATGGTGATTCAGCTCAGTTCTGAACGCTGCCGGAGCAGCTGACTGGCAGAGCCACTTTGGGGCACGCAGGACAGACAACACGGGATGGGATCTTCAGGTCTTCAGAGAGCTTTATTCAAGGAACGCCAAGGGACCGAAGAACCCTGGAGCTCTGAGGAGTGGGATTATATAGAAGGCTCAGGGGGTAGGGTTGCAAACTTGGACCAATAGGGAGGAGAATTGAGGAAAGAACCAGTCAGGGGAAGGATCCAAAATGCACCAGTGGGGGAAGGGAGAAACCAGGAACTGAAGGTACAGCAAATGAGATGTGAACAATTAGTATATTGTGGTAAGGATTCATGGAACTCTTTAGTTTTGCTTCCCATGAGCAAGAGGGAAGTCTCTTATGGAGACTTCCCAGGGGAAGAACACAGCAGCTTGAGAGCAGCTCACAGGCTGCAAACCTTCCACAGCAGGGCAGGCTCTTCTCTGGTATCCTTACAGGCCACCACACTCAAACTCTGAACATCTGTGCCTGTGCCCTGCTCACTGTGGGTACCCTGAGCAGTGGGGACAAAAGCTGTAGGTGGTTGTTGTTGGCTGTAGTGATGGCCATTCTCTTGCCCCACGCAGCAGTCGGGTGCTGGCAGAGGCAGCAACTTGCAGATACATTGGTCCCTTTTGTGTGCAGGAGTGCTGTTCCCTGTATTGCTGGGAGATGGGCTGTCTCCTTCTGGTACAGATGGTGCAGTGACACATTGAGCACCAGGCTGTTCATCTGAGAGGCATTAAGAGGGAAGCCTTGGAAACATGAGGGGGGAAAGGGCAGGAAACGTGAAGTGACGTCCTCCTTCAGGTGCTGTCAGCGTGGCCTGGAGCTGGTCAACTCTTGTCACCTAGCCCTAGACACCACTGCATCCATCACCCAGCTCCAGATGTCACCAGTGCCCAGAACTAGACCTGGACCTCACCAGTTCCAGTCACCCAGCCCTGGATCCCTGCAGGGACTGAGAGACATGGACCGTGCTATGCAAGTGAAGCTAGTTTATTGACACTAGTCACCAGTATTTGTAGTTTTCTAAGTTCTGTAGAAATTTTTCATCCTTTGCCCCTGTTCCCTTAGTAACACATGCTTTTTGTGTTATCAAGTCCCTGTTATATTCTTTTGCACAAGCAGTGTCTGTAATGGCTAACAGCTGGCCTGGAAGCCTCACAGTAAAGTAATCCTGACCATAACTCAACTAGCCTATGCCATTAAGGGAAAGAAGTAAATATCTTGAGAGATTCAAAGTCAAGCAACGAATGCCAGCCAGTCCCTGACTAGCATGAAAGCAGGCAGCTCTTGGCTGGTGAGCTAGGTGGTAACCAAAATTTAGCCAAGTGGGATCAACTTGGTGTGATTTTTGCAAACCTTATAAAAAGGAGCTGTACTCAGAATTTGCTATTGCCGTATTTACTTCAGAGTGTCAAGTTGCGCCTCTCTCAGCTGTGACAAGTGATGACCCCAACATGATCAGTAATAGCCAGGCCCTGGAGAGCAGGAGGAGGCAGAATTCCAGCAGAGGAGAGCAGCTGGGAGGGCTGCAGAAGTGGGGAGTGCTGCAACAGTCTGGACCTTGTAAGTAGAAGAATCCACTGGGGACATGGGGACAGATGTCTCCACAGAAAAAAAGCCATAGTGCAGGTATGGAACCTCTTTTTATATGAATGGGGGATAAAGTGTTACGGTGGGTGAAGTTGTTAGGGGGCTGCAACTGTCTGGAAGTGTCCCCAGTGAAGGAGTTGCTCGGCGTCATGGGCACACACTCTCACAGACACAGACACAGACACAGACACAGACACACACACACACTGGGTAGCTTTGTAAATCCTTGCCAGCAAAGAAATGGGAAGGGTCTTCGTATAGGGTTCCACGGAGGAGGTTTATTCCAGCCACATATGAAAGGGTCCAGGGACAAAGACAGGCACATGTGAGGGACCAGGGTTTATATATGGGGTAGCAGGGATGGAGTGAAGAACAGGGTCCAGTGGGTAAGGGAGAAAGTGGTGCAGAGGCGCGGTAAGGGGCTAGGAAGACCAGTGGTGGGATGGGGCAGAGAATTGCACCAAATGGGGACCAGTGGGGACTTGGGGAAGGGAGAATGTTCTAGGGAAGGGACATGTAAGGGAGAAAAGGGGCAGGGAGGCCAATGAGCCAGCCAGGGAAATAGAACTGGGGTACATCTGCATTTCAACCAAAGTATCCTGGGAGAAGGCTCCTTTATCTCAACATGACCTAAAGAGACTTCTCTGAATTAAGGCCTGTCCCTCCAAGGGACAGTCATGGATTATGGTTTAATGGGCTCACTGGCCTCCTCAATAAAGCGTAATGACAGACTCTGCAAACCTTGCTGTCGTGGTGTAAGAGCCATGAACTAGACACAACTGCAGAAGCCACTTTTAATGTTCAGACATGGGTGTGGGCTGGCAAACTGGTATTTGAATCTGCTTCCCGAGGCAAAAATCTGCTAATGACATTTTGACAGCCTGACGCCTGGTGTTGCACACTTGAAAATAGATTGCAAAAAGGACTGGTATCTGTGGAAACACAAGCATAACCCCTACCCCATGTAATAAGGGGAAATGAGCTTACAATTTTTCCACTTTCTGGGTCTTTTACAAGGACTCGTGGTTTTTTCTCTATGTCTAAAAGTGTTTCTTTAGAAGTAGGAGAAGGTTCTGTTATAGAGGAAATTTTGCTATCAGCATAGCAATTAAAAAAATTGAAAACATACAGTGTTTTGTGTAGCTATTCTATTGGAGTACATCCCTGCATTCCCTGTTTCTGTTGAGCTAAAAGACGCTTAAACATTGAATGAGCACATTCAATGATTGCTTGTTGAAACCCCTGGGGGTCCACACCCAGACTGGGGGGCCCTTCTGGGTTTTCAAAGGACTTGAGCCCGATGGCAGCTTAGAGAGAGAGAGACAAGCTCACTCTGGTAGCTCTGAAAAGGAACTTTAATAATCCAAAAGCAACTAACAAGAAAGCATACACTACTACAAGGACCAAGTGGAGCAAGCAGGGACAAGGGGCTAAAAAGCAAGGGGCAGGGTCAGGCACAGGCACTTACACAACTCGGTAAGGGGCAGAGTTAGGATGGGATTAAGGCGGGGTTTGAGGGAAGGGTCCAGTGGAGAAGAGTATTAAAATTTTTGCACCAAAAGGTGACCTGTAACATCATAGAGAACTAAGAACTTTCTAGGACTGATTAGGAAGCTCAGAAATGGGTTTCCCAAGACATTAATCCAGGGATTTCTCCCATCTCAGGGAAATTACCATCTACAGCTTGTCTTGTGGGGGAATGAGGGATGCCAGTGATATGAGAGATTTCCCACAGGCCGAAAAAGGAGGAAAGTTGTTGAGAAGTGTAGGCAGGACCACTACCAGTTTTAATCTGTTGAGGAATCCCTGAAGTTGCAAAAGCAGCCAAAAAATGGTCACAAACATCTTCAGCAGTTCCACCTGTGTGGCATGATGCAAATAATGCACCTGAAAAGGTGTCAATGGATGAGTGAACATATTTGAGATGACCAAATTCAGGGTAGTGGGTGACATCAGTTTGCCATATTTTGAGGTTTTGTAGGCCATGCAGGTTAATCCCCAGTGAGCCTGTCACAAAACTATGACCTTGACAATCAGAGCAAACAGCAGTAATGTCCTTTGCTTGTTGGCACTTTAAAGCAAATGCACAATGAAGAGCTGCAACATTCTAATGAAAAAGAGAATGGCTAAGTTTGCCCTGCGCAAAACAATCAAGGAGTACCTGGACAGGTAAAGTAAGTAAATCAGCCTGTTGGTTTCCTTCTGCTATAAAGCCAGGTAACATTGTGTGGCAGCAAACAGGCATAACAAAATAAGGATGTTGTCTGGCATCTAAGAGAAAAATTAATTGTTGTAACCACTGGATAAGATCGGCATTAGAAACTGACCTTAAAACAGCAATTTTAGCTCTTTCAAGAATACCTGTAACATAAGCCAAATCTGTTGTTAAATTAAAAGGTGTAGGTCATTTTTGGAAAACACAAACAACTGTAGCTAATTCCACGATTTTTGGCATCAACTACCTGTAACATAAGCAGCATCTGCTATTAAATTAAAAGGTGTAAGCCATTTTTGGAACAGCTGCAGCTAATTCCACAATTTCTGGAGACTGAGAAACTATAGGTATATCAGAGACCCACCTACCAGTATTATTATCCCTCCAAAGTAACACAGATTTATGGGATCGTCCAGAACCTTAGTAAATAGTGTGAGAGCTTGTAAAGGAATTTCACTGCCCTTGGGTTTTAACGTAATATTGAAGTTAGTAGTTAACAAGTTATGAGGTGGTGAATGGAGAGTAATCTGACCTGAAAAATCAGCTAGTGCAATCTGAAAATGTTCTGACATTTGTAAAAGCTATTGTAAGTAGAGAGTAGTTACAGGTATACAAATTGGTTCAAAATCACAGCCTGCCAATGTTGCAATTTCTGTCATGCCTTAATAATGAGCTGTGCAAACATTTCATGTTGAGTAATAATTGTCATTTGATGAAGCAAAAAATCCATTCAATGATAAGCAAAGGGTTGGCGATATTAGGATCTCATTGGAACACCAAGACATGTTATTGTTGTGAACAATTTAAAAGGATTGGTAAAAATGGAATAACAGGTGCCCATCATGAGGCTTGTTTATGGGCAGTAGCGTCTGCCACCATTTGCAAGGCCAGTTGTGCTTCATGATTCAAATGTCTTGGGGAAGACAAATCTGATTCTCCTTTTAACAATGTAAAAAGAGGAGCTAAATCTGAATTTGTGATTCCCAGTAAGGGTCTCACCCAATTAATGGTCCCTAGAAACTTTTGTGCTTAATGTAATGTAGAAATTTTGTTTTGAATTTGCAATTACTGTGGCTGTACAGTTTGGGATCTAATACACCAGCCTAAATACTGCCACAAAAGCAGTTGTTGAATCTTGTCCTGAGCTATTTGCAATCCTGCACATTTTACAGCTTCTGTGGTGAGGGCTAAGGTTTCCTTCAGGTCATCTTGTTTTTCAGCTGCAATGAGAATATCATCCATATAGTAGTATAGTAGCACATGAGGCTTTGCCTGTACTACTGGGCTAAGGATCCATGAGACAAGCCACTGGCAAACTGTGGGACTGTTTTTCAACCCTTGAGGTAAAACTACCCAGTGGAATCTTTGCAAAGGTTCTTGCGTATTTAGACTGGGCAGTGAAAAGGCAAATTTTGGTGCATCCTCTGGATGCAAAGGAATTGTGAAAAAACAATCTTCCAAATCAATGATTGTTAAGTCCAATTTCGAGGAATCATCATAGGTGATGGGAGGCCTGTCTGCAGGGCTCTCATCTTCCATGACTGCATTTATTTTCTGAGATCATGAAGTAAATACTACTTACCACATCTTTTATGAGTGACATATACAGGAGAGTTTCACAGGCTTGGGGAGGGGACAGTATGTCCCACTTGCAGTTAACCGTTAACTGGATTTTGTAAAGTGAGCAATTTTTCAGCTTGCAGGATCTGCCCATACCAGTTTGTTAGTTTTCCAGGTCAGTTTCAGGGTCGTGTGCAAATCAGTGACCCCCATGAAAAATCAGACTGAATTCTGACTCCAGTCTGTGATAGCATGTCACAGCCCAATAATACCATGGGAATTTGCAAATCAAAAGGCTTAATTGTAGCAGTGCCTTGTTCAGGATCTACAATTTGGATAAAATCCTTGCTTTGAAAGCTAGTATTGCTCTCCCCAATACCAGTAAGTGCTTGGGAAACTACAGAAAGTGGCCATCTAGGAGGCCACTTGGCTTGTGAAATGACCGTGACATCAGCTCTTGTATCAGTAGTGCCTGTGAGTGTGGCATGCTATCCTTGCCATTACAGCTTGCATTTACAGATGGGAGGCTGAGCAGTTAACTGCTGAGTCCAGAAGATTTCGGGGCTCCTGTAGCCAAGAACCTTCCTCCCCCTCCATTTTTGCACTGTGTTAGCAGACATTGGCATTGTAAAAAATATTAATTGAGCAATTGTAGAAACCTGGGCTACAGTACATGGGGGGAAGGGTGTCCAGACCATAATTTTGATTTCTCAGAAAAAGTGTGCATCTTGTGCAAAGCACAAACAATCCTGTTAAAGTGGTTGAAAAATTCCCCAGAAGCAACACACTCCATTCCTGCCCTAAAGTCCGTTAACCCCCATGGGAATCAGATGGAGGAATCTAAAATAGTGACCACGCAGGCTGCTGCTAGGTTCACCCCGGTGCTGTGGCTGGTGGCTGGCTGTAAGGCAGCAGCACTCCTGCGGCAGAGTTCAGCTGAAGAAATTGTGTCTGAGCACATCACCATCCCATGCTCTGATTCAAGTTTCCCAAAATCAGTTTGCATGTCTAAATATGATATTTGTCAATATCATATTTAGAGCAGCACTAGTTAACTTAGTGCCATCCTTTGTGGCATCTCGAACAAGGTCCAAGTGGGTTTTTTTGCTTTGCTCCTTTTGAGGCATGGCAGTCTCTTTTAAGTTGGCCTGGTTTTCCACAGCCAAAACAAGTCTGTTGTGCTGGACCAGGGGCCACCTTAAGTGCAGCAGAAGCAGCAGCTGTAGTTTCAAATTTGTGTTTGACCGTTCCAATACGATTACAAACTTCAATCATTTCCATAATTGTGGGATTTTTAAGTGGTGTAAGAACTTTTTGACAGTCACTGTTTGCACTCTCTATTACTGACCTTCAAAGAACAATGTCACGAGCTTCTTGATGAGCAACTTGTTTGTCTAATGCTTCTCAAAGGCAATCAATAAATTGCATATAAGGCTCTTTTGCCCCTTGAGTTATGGATGTGAAACCTTCTTGTGGTTTGCTGGCATCGGGGACTTTCATAAAAGCATATCCCTAATATTGTCTAAAACTTCCCATGTCATTCCTCTTGCCTGAGCATCCAGCTGTGAATACTGCTGTCTCCATGAGGCGATCAAGTGATAAGGCAGTAGCTTGCTGATTTGTATTTTCTGCGTAGGTTAAAAATGCTTATTTCTAAAAGCTTTTTCCATTCTGCCTCCCACAGTGTATATTGCATTGAAAGCAGCAGCTGAGAAAGCGACTTTAAATCATAAGGAGTCATAGTATAGGAATTGAGAATAGATACAGAGCAGAACAGATTGGAGAGCATATTAGTAAAATATGGAGAATTAATACCATATTCCGTCACAAGTGCGCTGTAATTCTTTGATGACTGAGAAAGACATACCTTCCCACGCAGGGGGTCTTTGTTCCTTTGGTATATAACCAGGGCAACAATAACTTGCACAATTTCTGAATGACCTGCTTCTAGTGCCTGCTGCTGGAGCCACCACCCATTGTTATGCAAATTAGGGGAAATGAATCAGGCTCATTCTTGTGTCAACAGGTCCAGGATCAAAGGGATTGTCCTCAAATTCCACGTCCCCATCAGAGGGAGTAAATTGGATTTCAGGGGCTCGTATTGACATATTAGAAACTTGTGCTTTTGCAGAAGAGGGAGGCATGCGGGATGTTAAAAACTTCTCTGCAGAGTCCTTGCCTGTTGCTGAGGGGACAGCGGGAGACAGCTCTTTCCCAGCACCCTTCTGAGCTTTAAGAGTTTCTAGAATAGCTCTCCACAGGGGTAAGAAACCAGTCACAATCTTGTCTCCTCCCATTGCTGGATCCCAGAGCTTGACCCCCGCTTCATCCCATAATTCTGCTGTGAAAGCCATGCTGGGGTTTAATCCTTTAACTTGTGATTCCACTCAGCAGAAAATCAGCTTAAGAGAGTGAGAAGGGTTAGGGTTAGGGTGTGTGGGGACTGAAAGACATGGACTATGCTATGCAAGGAAGGGCAGTTTATTACACTAGTCACCACTACTTAAAGTTCTCTAAGTTCCATACAAAATTTTTCACTAGGACCCCTTTGCCCCTGTTCCCTTAGTAACACAATTTTTTCAGTTATCAAGCTCCTGCTACATTCTTTTGCCCTAACAATGTGCTTGTTACGTCTTCTCTGGTCAGAACGGTCAGAGTGACCAGACATCATGTTTTCACTTCTCTTCTTGGCTCAGTTTATCTCTCCTATGGCCTCCACTGTACCAGGGCCAAGAGGTCAGTGACGCTACCCAGCTCAGCTTCTGTAGCTGTCTGATCTTCCACAGGTCCCCCACCTCCTGTCATCCCTGAATCATCCAGGGTGCTGCCAGCGGTCTGTGAGCCCAAATACTTGCCTGCCCATAGACCTTCCTATGCCCCTACCCCCCAGCCTATGTGGTCTTTCTCCAAGGAGCCCCCCCACTATCACACCCCTCTTCAACACCTTCAAGAGTCCCTGAAGCCTGCAGCCAAGTACAAGGGGGAGTGGAAGGATATGGAGCTCAGGATGAGACCACCATGGAGTGAGGACAATCACGCATGATGACCCCCACTCCTGCACATCCTCGGAGTCGCTGAGTATTCCCAACACAGGGATGTCCCCTACCTATCCCTAGAAGTCCCTGTCTCCATGGATGCCCCCTGTTCCTCAGGGTCCCCGTGTGTACCAGCACTGTGATGTGAACCTGGTTTCCATAGGGTTTGTGGTGTCCACAAGAGAGTGACACCTCCTGCCACCCTGAGTACCCTGGCTAAGTCCTAAACACACTGGCTGCTCATGTCCATGGTGCCATGTGCCTGTTCACTGTGATCTGAGCGGACAGTGGGGATGGCAGGGGCAAAGGGCATGGTGGGGACATCAGGGAAGTTGGGGTTACAGGCATACATGGGACCATGGTAGTAGCAACTGGGGGACTGAGCTCCAACTGTTTGGAGTCTCAGCTGGTATCAGTGTCCTGATCTCCTGAGGCTAGATCAGAATCTCAAAGTCTTTCTGTCTCTGCCTGACTTGCCATGTCTCATGCTTCTCCTCTGGCCCTGTAGGCCGCACCATGCAGCTCCCATGTGATGTGTCCATAAGCCAGAATGAGACCTGCATCAGTACTTCTATTCCTCTGGCAACCAGATGCCCACAACCTGTGGCAACAGCTTGCATGGGTGGGGGCCACCCAGCTGCACCACAGCCTGAGCTGAGGGACTCTACAACACACCAGGAGCTTTCCAATCCATGGAGGAGCATGGAAAACAGCAAAAACCTGCAGGGGTTGGAAGGAAAAGTTCAGGTATTCCTCCTCTGCTCAGCCTGAAGACACCTGGAGATCTGTATGAACAGGGCCATGGTCAAGATAGGGGTTAAGATAGGGGTTCAGGGTTCAGGTTTAGGGCTTAGGGTTCAAGTTGGGGTTAGGGGTCAGGGGTTTTGTTCAGATGAATATCACACCACTTCTCTTGAGGATGCCATATTTGTCCAGTATCATGTGATTTCTGCCCTTGGAGGCCGTCTTGTGTGCTGGCAGATGCCACGTCCTGCCAAGCCACCATTTTCTTGTGATACTGTAAGAAATAGGGCAGGAGACCAAGTTTCCTCCTTTTAATGCCTTTATTATCCAGCTCTTTAAGGGTAGCTCAGAGGGATGCCCTACACCACTGGTGGTGTCTGCTTCCACCGCTGAGGAGGTGGTGCTGGGTCGGAGCTGCAGAATGCCGCTGCAGAGCCGGGAGTTCACCCACGCAGGAGTGCTCAGCAACTCCGTTGGCTTGTTTACTCTCCAGGGGTGCCTTTGCTTTTTAGTATCTTTGAGGTTACGGCGAGTAAGTTGGGGTACCAAGTTGCCTCATGGGAGGAATTTGATTGGTCCTTTGGAATTTCCATAAGTAGGCGGCAACACAGGCAGAGACGAAGGTGGAGTTGAGCTTTGACTGGCAGTCACTTGGTAAGGCGAGTAACAATGTTTCTAAAGGAGAAGGGGAGGGGAGGAAACTTTGGGGTACAGAATAGGGACTTTTAACAGTTTAGAGAAACCTCATTTATAACACCTTTATAGACCTTCATAATACCTATATAACTTGATAACACTTCTTAACACTTTCTGTGTGGGGTTGCTGCTTACTTCTCTCAATTCCCCCCCTCTATCTTTTTGATCGGGTTTTACCCACATCAACCTTTGATTTTACACTGAGATACTTTCTTTTAGATTATGGTATTGGTTAATCATTTCTTTTGCTGAGTTGAGCTCTGTGTCTTGAACTTCTAGTTTCGTCATAGGATTAGACATCTGAGTGCTACCACAAACCCAGCAATCAGTAATATTTAATTCCTTGCTTATTTTCTCCACCAAATCTATAAATAGGTTTTTTCCAAGGGGCTCCTCTATATTCTCTTTTTTGAGATTTAGAGGTTTTTCTTTGACTAAGTCAGCAACTCCATTTTTATCACTTAACTCCTCAAAACAAAACCACTCTTTAACAGGACATTCTCCTAAGAGATGTTGCCTGTAATGGCAGTATTTTTGGCAATCCAGTATTGCTTCCCATCCTCCTGACATGTGGAAAGCTTATTTTTATTAAAACACGTAGGATTTACGTGAGTATGGACTGTAATTAGTGCTTGAGGGTTTTCTTCATCATAGAAACGTTGATAACACCTTGCGCAGGTACCTGGTGAGCGCTCTATTCGGGTCTCTGGATTGTACCTATTAAGGCTTCCGTCTCCCCTTCTCATAAACAGAGGCTTGTGTAATCCTCTGTTAGCCTGGGAGGAAATCAGAGCCCAGCTATACTTCAGTAGTATCATGACTACTAACTTTCCCAGGAGTCTGGTACGGACCATTTCCTTCGATCCCGCCCGGCCTTGCCTCTTGGTTTTCTATTATAGTGCCTCAAGGGTGTTGATTGGTCTTTTATAAGAGTCCTTATACTCACTCCTACTTTTTATTTTAAATTTTGGGGTTTTCTCTAGGTTAATGTCCTGTGAGAGAGATGAGTATTTTAATGATCTTCTGTTAACACACTTTTATAACCTTTAGAGAAAATTTGGTACAAATTAACAACTTTTAACAACAACAAGAAATGTCAGCAACAGTCATTTGTGCAACTTTTCTAATTCAGTCCTGCTTTCCAAGTCTTTAAGAGGTTCCTGTTTTTTTCTTGAAGGTTATCTTAAGTGTCTCTGGATCTTCTATTGCATCCACTCAGGAGAGGTAGCTGTGGTAGGATTCGAATTTGCTGAATCGCTCGGGGAAGGCAAGGGCCCTTTCACTCGGGAGATATGGGTCCAACCTTTTTCTGCTGTCCTCACTGCGGTCTGAGTTGTAAGTAGAACCTGAAAGGGACCTTCATGTTTAGGGGTTAGTGGGAGAGTGTTCCAGGATTTTATTAGCACCCAGTCCCCTGGCTTTATGTGGTGGATGTTTGCATCAAGGGGAGAGGTTTGAGGAAGATGCCCTTTCTTTCTAAGTTTGGCCAATGTGTTTCCAGTTATAGTTATATAATTTTGAACTTCTGCCTCCCCGTCCATGTACTCCGCTGAGCTATAGGGGGTTAACAGAAAGGGGAGTCCAAATAACATCTCATATGGTGACACCCTAATATCGGATCGAGGACGTACCCGGATCCTCAATAGGGCTAAAGGCAGGCATTTAAGCCAATTCATGCCTGGTTCTTGGATTAATTTAGTTAAAGTATTTTTGAGGGTCTTATTCATCCTCTCTATCCTCCCTGAGCTTTGAGGATGCCAAGGGGTGTGTAAGCGCCACTTGATTCCTAGTGCTTTTACAAGGTCTTGCAATACTTGTGCAGCAAAGTGTGGGCCTCTGTCCGAACCTATGTTGTTTATTAACCCATAGCGTGGGATGATGTGTTCTAACAATATTTTAATTACTGTCTGAGCTGTTTCTTTCTTGGTGGGGAAGGCCTCAACCCAGTGGGTTAAGTGGTCCACTATTACCAATAGATGTCTATACCCTTGCACTAAGGGCATTTCTGTAAAATCTATTTGTACATTTTGGAATGGCCTTAAAGCTATGGGTCTTCCTCCTGTTTTAATGTTCCTCATTATCTTTTGATTAACTTTTTGACAAATTGGACATCCTTCAGTAATTCCTTTTGCTAGACCATAGGCTCCAACACAAAAATACTCTCTTAAGAAGTGGTCACATAACCCTTGGGCCCCCCAATGGGTTAATGCATGTATTTCTTTCAACACCTCCCTAGCTATTGCTTTGTTCAAGAACTTCTTCCCATCCGGAGTTACCCACTCCCCCTTATTATTTTGATGTATTTTCATTTCTTTTATTATTTTCATTTCTATGGGACTAAAGATTATGTCTCCTACTTTCTCTCCTGAAGGCATACTCATAGGGAAGAGTCTCACGGGTCCCTCGAGACCCTGGGCGGCTAGTTTTGCAGCTTGATCTGCTGCTCTGTTCCCTCTTATTTCTAAAGACTCCCCTTTTTGATGTCCTTTGACATATACTATTGCAATTTCTTCAGGTTTTTGCAATGAGTTTAACACTTCTTTAATTAGTTGTTTATGTATTAGGTCTTTCCCTTTAGAATTAAGGTATCCTCTTTTTTCCCATATTTTGCCAAACGTATGGGCTATTCCATAAGCATAACGGGAATCAGTATAAATAGTTCCCTTACTTTGTTCAAGTACATCTAGCCCCCTTTTTAATGCATAGATCTCACAACACTGGGCTGACCAACTAGCTGGAAGTTTTCCTTTTTCAATAATTTGCAAATTCTTCTCTTCAAAGCTTTCTACCACTGCATAGCCAGATAGTCTCTTTCCCTCTACCACTCGGGAGGAACCATCAGTAAACAAGATTCTCCCTTTTAGTAATGGGGTATCTTCAAGATCTTCTCTGATTTTAGTTTGCAAATCAATGATTTCTATGCAGTCATGTTCTAAATCTGGAGAAGGCTCTCCTGAAAGAAACTGGGCTGGATTAAGTACTTTTGAGGTAGTCCATTTTAGGTTCTCAACCGTGGTCAGCATTACTTCATACTGTAAAATTCTAGGGTCCATTAGCCATTGGTGGGCTTTCTGACTTAGCACTGTCTTTAAGTCATGGGGGTTGTGTATAGTAATTTCTCCTTGTAAGGTTAATTTCTGCGCCTCTTCAAGGAGTAATGCAGTGGCTGCTATTGCTTGGAGGCAAGTGGGCCAACCCCTAGCTACTGGATCTAAGAGTTTAGAAAGGAAGGCGATAGGCTTCCTTTTGTCTCCCCACTCCTGAGTTAATACCCCATAAGCTATTCCCTCCTCTGCATTTACAAATAAGTCAAATCCTTTCTTGAGATCTGGGAGTCCCAGAACTGGGGCTGTCATTAACTTTTCTTTTAGGTTTTCTAGCTGTTTTTCATCCTCAGTGGTCCATGTGACTGGTTCAGGTTGGGTTAGTTTTTCGTACAGGAATTTGACACTTTGAGAATATTTATCCAGCCACATCCGGCAATACCCAAATAGGCCTAACAGTTTCCTCACATCTCTTTTTGAGGTTGGTGCAGGAATGGCTATTATGCCTGAAATCCTTTCTGGAGTCAATTTCTTATAACCTTTCCCAATTATATGACCCAAATAAGTAACTTGCTGCTCCACAAATTGTAATTTCTCTTTAGAAACTCTTAGCCCCTTTTCCCCAAAAAAATTCAGGAGATTAATGCTGGTCTGTTTTACTTCTGTTTGAGTTTC
Source organism: Trochalopteron elliotii (assembly GCA_024734555.1). Classification (NCBI taxonomy): domain Eukaryota; kingdom Metazoa; phylum Chordata; class Aves; order Passeriformes; family Leiothrichidae; genus Trochalopteron; species Trochalopteron elliotii. The sequence continues at coordinate 488,259 of JANPWX010019213.1, forward strand.
CCCTGAGACTAGAAGATCGTCTACATACTGTAGGACTTGACTATTACCTTCTGGGGTAAATTGTTGTATTAATTCTTCTAGTGCTTTCCCAAACAAATTCAGGCTTTCTGAGAACCCTTGCGGAAGACGTGTCCACCTTAGTTGTAGCCTTCTATGGGTCTCTGGACACTCCCACTCAAAAGCAAACCAGTCTCTACTCTCCGGAGCCAAAGGACAGGCCCAGAAAGCATCTTTTAAGTCTATGACTGTAAACCATTCATGCTCTCGATGGATTCTGTTTAGTAACGTGTAGGGGTTAGCTACAAGGGGATAATTAGTAATAGTTTTTTTGTTGATTTCTCTCAGGTCTTGAACCAGTCGGTATTTATTTTCTCCCTTTCTAACAGCCAAGATAGGGGTATTATGGGGTGACATGCAGGGTTCCAAAATTCCTGCTGTCAACAGGTGTACAATAATGGGTGTAAGCCCTCTTTTCCCTTCCACTGAGAGTGGGTATTGCTTGATTCTAACTGGTGCTGTCCCTTCTTGCATTTTGATCTCTATTGGGGGAATATCTAGGAGCCCGTACCTCCCTTCCTCCGCCCAGACCTCTGGTTTGATTTCACCTATATCTTCTATTGTTAGTTTCATTAGGTGAACCACCATCCTGCCTTCTTTGGGTATAATCCCTATATTTAAGGTCACTTGTAGGTCACGTCCAAGTAGGTTAGACTCTATGTTTGGTAAGTAAATTAAATTGGTCACACATTTTCTTGAATTGCCTCTGATTTCTACATCATTAATGACTGGGGCTTTAAAGGGCTTTCCTTCAGCTCCCAATACATCACACATTTTCTTTCCTATACTCATTCCCATCGGGAGTTGTTTTAAACTCGATTTCTCTGCCCCGGTGTCTACGAGGAATTCAAGTTCTTGATAAAGGGGACCTACTATTAAGTTTACTATGGGCTCTTCAGAATGTTTTTCGGGGTCCCCTAGTGGGAAGAGCCCATGACACCCCTAGTCATCATTGGCGCCAGTTTCCCCTCTAAGGGCCCTCTCTAACGCTTCTTGTTCTTTCATTACAGCTTCATCAAAAGTCATTTTTTTACACTGTCGTTTCAGGTGTCCCACTTCTCCACAATAAAAACACTTCCTTGTCTCTCCCTCTCTCTGTGGGGTAACCCAAGGAGGTAGATTGGTATTTTTTTTCTTTTTCCCTGGAGGTTTCTCGCCCCCCTCTTTCTGAGCATTCACCATGTCTTTGACACTTTCCCGAGCTACTGCTACCATCATCCTGGTTTTTGATTTAGTCTTTTCCTCCTCTCTGCAGAAGTACACCTTCAGTGCTTCTCTTAAGAGCTCATTAATGCTCCTCTCCTGCCAGTCTTCCAGTCTTTCTAATTTTCGCCTTATGTCTGGCCATGACTTCGTTACAAACTGGGGTTTCAAGAAACCCTGTCCCTCTATGCTGTCAGGGTCCACACTTGAGTACTGCTGGAAATTTTTTCTGAGCCGGTCTAACCAGGCTGCAGGAGATTCATCTTTCTCTTGTGACCCATCAAATGCTAACTTTGTATTATTACTTCGAGGAACAGATTCTTTGATTCCTCTAATCACGAGGTTTCTGTATTCTCCCATGCTCCTTCTATCCTCTTCCCTATTGGGATTCCATCCAGGATCTGCTATTGGCAATTTCTGTTCCCCTGGGGGTCCTGTCCTATTTTCTCGTTCCCAAATCCGGATACCAGCTGTTCTAATGAGCCTCACCTCCTCTGGATTAAATAAAATGTTCATGATAGAATTTAACTTGGTCCAAGTGTAGCTACTCGGGCCTAGGAACTGGTCAATTTGGTTTGCTATCCCTATAGGGTTTTCTACTAAATTACCCAATTCTTTTTTAAAGCTTCTTACTTCAGAAGCTGTTAATGGGGCGTTAACGAAACCAATTCCACCTGCCACCCCACCCATGGGGACCTCTCTTAATGGGAATAGTTTAGTCCTAGATCTGGTGTTCTGATACGGTCCTTCAGAAAACTCCATAACCTGAGTGTGTTCCTTACTTGCAGCTGGTGACCCTAGTTCCCAGTTTGGAGGAGGTGTGGGAACAGTAGATGGTAGAGGAGGTACTGGATTATTAACAGGATGGGTAATACGAGTACTTGGTGGATGGAAGGGGTTAGTTTTAGAAAGGGGAAAATCCGATTGGTCCCCGGAGGGGGACAAATGTGAAGTTATGGTAGCTGGTGGAAGAGGTAATAGAGGGGGCGTAGGTGTTACAGTTGGGGGTGTGGGGATGGGATTATTAGGTAAAGCAGGTGGGCTGGCGGACAGGACAGAGGGACGGCTAGCAGACAATCGGGGAACTTCGGGATATGATGGTGGGGGAGGTAAATGGTCGAGGGGATCCCATCTTTTTTCACTCTCTGAATGCTCTTCTACTAGTTTCTTATCATCTGTCTGTTTCTCTTCCTTAAGCTTACAAACTTTAGTAATTTCTTGTTTGTGTGGGCTGTCTAACCAACAGACTGCATACCGAATTTGCTCAGCCTCTACATCCTTTTGAGCCAATAAATACTGATATAACTGTTGACTCATCCATTGATCTTTAGTTCCAACCCAAGGCCATCTGTCTGGTAAAGGTAAAGTCGGCCAAACTTCTACACAATATCGAACCATCCGAACCTGATCTAGGTTCTTAGTTCTTTGATTGGTGTTCCAAGTTTCCAACATTTGCCCCAATGGGCTTTCTAGAGGAATACTTCTCACCTTATCTCCCTCTCCTTCCTGCAACTTTGGTTTACTCACACACCCTCCCATTCTCACTGGGTCTCAACTAAAAAGATTTTAATGTGCTCTTACCCAAACGGAAATTTTAAGACAGAGCAACACAAATTTAAATTTTGACCCTCTTTTTAAACTTAGATTCTTTTAATGTGCCCCTACTCGAACTGAGAAGTAAAGACGGGCAACTTAAATATGAACTCACACTCTCTCTAGTACCCGAAAGCAGCCCGACAACCCACCCTTAGGGTTTCGGCCACTACTCCTGCCAGTACCCTCACTCACGAGCCCCCGAAAGTAGCCTGGGCAACCCGCCCTTAGGGTTCCAGCCTCTACCACAGCCAGCGCTCCAGTACCCTGAAAGTAGCCCAGCCACCCGCCGGCCACTACTCCAGCCAGTACTCTCACTCACTCCCTACACTCCACAAGCCCCCGAAAGTAGTCCGTGCGACCCGCCCTTAGGGTTCCGGTCACTACCACAGCCAGCACTTGGGAATATAGTGCACAACTCACTCTCTCTCCCTATGTTCAGGTCCCTTGTGCTTGGGACCCTTCCCTAACTCTCACACCCTGCCCCCGACAACCACTTCCGGATTGTGGTTACGGCCAGCACAGCTCTTTCTTCCCTGTACCCGGTAATTACCCCAGCTAGTCCCTGCTAGAACTTTGGGTTGTAACACCAGCCAGTACTCCTCACCCTCTCCCTACACCCTGTGAATTACACCCAGTTCGCCCTCACGAGCCCCCGAAAGTGGTCTGGTCAGTCCGCCCTTAGGACCCCAGCCGCCACCGCAGCCAGTACCCGTGTGCCCTGGGCTGTAACTCCAGCCAGTGTAGTGCATGCCTATCACACCTCGAGCCTTCCTGCGTGCTTAGTTGGGCCCAAGCGGCCTACCCCTGTCCTCGGTGGGGAAGCCTATCTATCACTCCTGGACGTGCCACTCACACTCTGTATTCCTCCGCACGTCCGGAGGGGGGCCCGCTATGCCCCTGGAGACGCCTCTCTCACTCGTTTGTCCACCCGCTTCCTCCTTTTCCCGGCCGGCCCCCTTGCGGGAGTCCGGAACCGCGGTACTCAGGAGTCCGCACTCGCTTGGGGGGGTCCAAGCTGCCGGCCCCCCTCTCATCCACTCACACACTCGCTTGCCTCCACTCCCGCCACCGGGTTATACTTACCCGATTCTCCTCAGGGGTGTCCCTCGTTGCTGGCGAGCAATGTCCTCTAGTCTGGGGTGGCCAGCTGTCCAGGAGTCCCAAGCTGGGCATTGTCCTCCCGTCTTGGTCCTCTTCTGGGCGTGGCTGATCCCGGACGATCCCCCAAATTGTAAGAAATAGGGCAGGAGACCAAGTTTCCTCCTTTTAATGCCTTTATTATCCAGCTCTTTAAGGGTAGCTCAAAGGGATGCCCTACGCCGCTGGTGGTGTCTGCTTCCACCGCTGAGGAGGTGGTGCTGGGTCGGAGCTGCAGAATGCCGCTGCAGAGCCAGGAGTTCGCCCACGAGGAGTCCTCAGCAACTCCGTTGGCTTGTTTACTCTCCAGGGGTGCCTTTGCTTTTTAGTATCTTTAGGTTACAGCGAGTAAGTTGGGGTACCAAGTTGCCTCATGGGAGGAATTTGATTGGTCCTTTGGAATTTCCATAAGTAGGCGGCAACACAGGCAGAGACGAAGGTGGAGTTGAGCTTTGACTGGCAGTCACTTGGTAAGGCGAGTAACAATGTTTCTAAAGGAGAAGGGGAGGGGAGGAAACTTTGCGGTACAGAATAGGGACTTTTAACAGTTTAGAGAAACCTCATTTATAACACCTTTATAGACCTTCATAATACCTATATAGCTTGATAACACTTCTTAACACTTTCTGTGTGGGGTTGCTGCTTACTTCTCTCAATACTGTGGAAGGAGTTTTTGGGTTAGGGCTCAGGTTAGGTGAGTATCACATCACCTCCGGTGAGGACGCCATATGTGTCTAGTATCATGTGGCTTCTCTCCTTAGACACCATCTTAAGTGTTGGCAGATGCCACTTCCTGCAAACACATCATCTTTTTTGTGGTAATGTGGAATGAGTTTTAGAGGTTAGGTTAGGGTTCTGGTTCAGGGTAGGGTTAGGCTTAGGCTTATAGTTAGCGTTAGGGTTTAGGGTTAGGCCTTAGGGTTAGGATTAGGTCTTAAGGTCAGGCCTTATGTTTAGGGTTAGAAAGAAGAATGTTGTGTTTGTATTTAATTGCACAGAACAATAATTTCATTATACACAAATGATAAGGTACCTGTTTCTTTAACATTTACTGTGGCAGTTTAATAAAGCAGAAGTGAACAAAGTATCTTGCCGCATGGCTGTTCCAGCATCCTGGTCTGCCCTTCACAGTGGTATTCCAGGGGAATGTTCATCCCAAACGGATATGCTGAAGTCCTGGGTAATATCCAGGGAACGTCCACTTGATGCAACTGAGGTCCAAGAAGGCCAAAAGATACACCGTCACATTCATGTAATGCTGCATCCAAATTCTCTCTTTTTTTGCCAGCAAACATTTTCTTCACCCACTTGTTTAAATTTGTTTGTGTAGCTGCAGCATAGTACCCACCACAGTCATATGATTTTTTGTTGGCACAAAGCCCAGAGGAGCTCCCATCCACAGGAGGTTTCTCCCTCACAGTACATTTATCAGCACAATGTGCATGCCATAAAAAACAATTTCTGAGTTAATATTTTTTTAACTTCGCCTCATATTTTAGTGACCCAGCAGACATGCTCTGCTGAGTTAGAGAGGTGAGCCTTATCTTCCTCTGTCTTGTTCCTTCCACAAGGACTTTTCTCTCTGCAGCTTGACTGTGATATTCACCCCTGGCCATCACATGAAGCTGCTCATTTTTTCAAGAGAAAAGTCTCCAGGCAGATTGACAGAAGTGTGTGTCAGTCTCAGTGGTCTCATCTAAGGAAAAAGTTTTAACTAAAAAGCCATCCCCTTCTGCAGCAGGGTATGGATTTCTGCAGTGACTCAAGTACAAGTGTGCCCTTGCTTCTTTTGCCAAATCACAGCCTAAGACAGTATAGCTTCAGGCACTTGGAAATATCTGGGATTTTGCTTGTGTTTGGTTTTTGCCTCATTTCTGGCACAGGTTCATGCTCCCAGAAGCAAGTAATTTCATAAGCCCTTCTACAAGATAGTAAGTAAATGCATTATGGTTCTGCATGAAGGAACTGCAGTATATACTGAAAATCAATGCCTGCATAAGTCTGAGGACAAGAACTTAAAGACGTAATTTTACTTCAATATCTTACATATTTACATGCTCTCACTGGGTACCAATAAAATCTTAACAGCATCCAGTTTGAATACAGCTCTGCTATGGGTATGTACATTTGACAAAAAGTGTACTATTAAAGCAGCTTTGATCTATTCACTGTATGACCTATTCTTGTTTTGTACTTAGAGAACCAAGTCAGAATCATAGAAAATTAGAGTCAGCAGATTGAAAAATACAAGCAGCTGTGGGATAGCAGGCAAGCAGCCTGTGGCTGGCGCAGGAAACAAAGTGCCACTGGATTCTTCTTCTATTTTATCTTCACATGGTAGACAGTCCCTATAATGGCTTTGACCTGTTATATCACAGCAAGAGCCCTTGAAAGGAGCCCCCCAGTTGAAGAGCAATAGGGTTTTCATGCAGCAGAGAGGAAAAAGAACAAGTCAAGCAAGAGCAAAGAGCAGCAGGATCCTGAACAGCGCTTAGGGTCTGAAGCTGGAGCACACAGACCTTGCTGCCCAATAGCTCTGCAAGGCAAAACCCAGGGACAGCACTACAGACAGACAAGCAGCAGCCAGCTTGAACAGCCCTCCATGCCCTTACAAACACCTCTCTGGATGTGAGGTATATTACAGTCTACTTTGCTGTTGCAGTTTTACTGCCCGTGTTTCAAAACAGGTGCTTCAAGGCTCAGTTTCTCTCGCTAGGGTAATATGTAAGCAGCAGAGATGAGTCATTTTTCCCAGGAAGCACTTGCTTGATATGACTTTTATTTCAAATCAGATTCAAAAGCTTTGCCTTCAGCTTCAAAGATACTAGACGAGCAGCATAAGATTACATACAGGACTTAGTTTACAAGAGACTACGTACCTGTCAGCCTATGTACCTATGTATCTTTAACCGCAGATTCTCTCTAATGCATCTAAACTAATATATCTAAGTGAAGGCTGAAAGAAAGAAAAGCAATCTCTGCACTCACATGTCACTTGCAAATCAGTGCACCAGTCAGACTTAAGGAGAGACATCTCCATAATAAAAGGGTTAGGATTATGAAAGGATTTCCAGTTTTAATATTCACAGACTTCACAATTAAGCCCACCTGATAACATAGCAGCAGGAGGACAATTAACAAAGAAAAGTAAGTATTGTGTTGCTTACTTTGGGTTTTATGAGATTTGGGAACTTGTTTTACTTTAAAGTTAAATAAGGCCTGGAAATTTCTAATGGATTTCACTGTGATGAACCAAAGACAGACAAAATCTTGTATGGTTTCACTGCTACTGGTATAAGGATCATAGCACACTACTGGGTTACAGCACAGTTTTGCACAATAATATGTAGTATCTGGAACATGCTGTGATCTGTCCTAGAGGATATTCTGCAGAATTTATCCATAAAACCATTAAATAAATGTAAAAAAAACTTGAAAAAAAGTAAATTTTAACAAATCAATACTTTTAGCAGGTTTGGTTAAAAATACATAATTTTCCTTAAAATTACAAACTGATGGTTTTTTACATTCTTCTAGTAGAAAAGCAACTACTGCCTTCTCATAGGCTTTGCCCATAAGTCTTTGAAATCTTTCTGTTTGGCATCCTCTGAACATCAGGCAATTTGAAATATCTCATCAGCTAGGAAATACAGATGGCAAAAGGGGGTCGATTGAGAACAGAGATTGAACTGTAACTCTGAACAGTTTCTCCTGTGAAGGAGACAGAAGAACAAATTGCAATACAGTTCACATGAGTGAAGCTGTATAATTGCAAAATGCAGTCTCTTTCCATGGATGAGAACAAAGTTTCCCTATCAATATTTATAAGCTTGGTATTTCTGAATCTCATTAGGACATGTCTGATACCTCACAGGTTGTGTAGAAAATAAAAGTAACAGCATATTTGCCATGGTTTTTTGAGAAATGCCAACTTCTTTTTAAATAAACACCATCCCGCATCCACCACCCTGTGTTCATGGAACGTTCTGCCTGATGTTCTGCTTTAGGGAGTGTTTGTTGCTGCGTGTAGCAGAGCATGTCACAGTAAAGTTCATGCTTCAAAAAGTCAGGTGTGCGTAACGTATGTTGTTCTCCAGCCTGGTAGAAATGAGTATTTTAGTTACTTCCCCTCTTCTGCAGTCAGGCTGATGCTTTTCTTCTGCTTCTAGACACAGTCTTTTCTTTTGGGCCTCTTTCATTTACACAATTTGTTAAAAAAAAAGCACTTTTCCAAGTAACTTCACTTACAAGAAAAGCGTGGTTGGCATTTCCTTCCCTTTCGTGCAAGATCTTGGTTCCAAAGCCACCAAGGAGATCTCAAAAAATTTTAAAAGGCATTTGAAACCACCATCTAAACTTTTGTACATCTTAGGGGGTAGGGGGAACAAACAAACAACAAACACACATTTTTCAAAACTACAGCAGCCTCAGAGGCAGGTCACAGATTCCTGAAAGGAAAATGTACACTAGTGTACACTTGCCTTTGCACATACAAATCAACTGTGCAGGAACAAAACACCCTCCTTACTTCCCTGCATTAATTCAAGTGCAAATATCATAGTCTAATAACATGCACAAGCAACGTTCTTGCACAAGCAAATCATCTCTACCTACTATTATTCTCTTTATAACAAAACCATTTTAAAAGCTCATTTTGTGCCATAAGAGTGACAGAGAGAATATTAAAGGCACTAAAATAATGAAAATCTTGCATTATTAAAGCAGATATGTCAATAGAGTCAACACCCAAAAATATATCTGTTATCACTCTTCCTCGAGCAGATCAGAGCAAATGTGAGCATTGCACGTCACTCAGCATGAAGATCTGGTTCAGCATGTTCAAACCCAGGCAGGAACAGAAATGAGAATAAGGGAACTCTTATAATAGAAAAGTCTTTGTAACAAATTTCATGTTGAACTACCCCACTGTTAAAGTAAATCTTGACACAGCTTTACCTTTTCAAGTTCATTCTAAAATCTTATCCCTGCTTTAGTAAACACCAATACTCCCACTTGGATCTGCAGGACTGCTTGGTATAAAATAAGCTCCTCTTCCTATTTTAAAAACAAATACTCACATACCACTGAAGAAAAGAGGAATTAAGGATGAAATTCCTCTAAGAACAAATAGCACAAAACACCACTACTGAACACAGACAATCACTCCAGTTGTTTGTAACGCACTGCCAGAAATATTTCACATCTCCCTGATATAGAAACAACAGCATACAACATACAATAATACATTTTTCTCCTTTGACACAAGTGCTTAGATATAAAAATTCCCAAAAGGCACAACAGAAATCTAAAAATTCAAGAACAGCAAAATGAAAAGTAAATATGAAAAACTGTCATTTTAATATGATCTTTCCTAATTAGGAGTGAACAGTAAAATGTTATGTAAAGAGCACTATGTTTTCCTTCTGTTAGTTCCACAGAAACTGTGCTAGAACAGGAGTGTTTCAGTGACATGTCAGCTTCTTTCTTTCCTTTCTTGAGTTGCTCCAGGCAGTACTTAGCAGGGACTAAGTCATTAGTTAGGGACTAATGCTGTAGGGCCTCAGTCATTCCCTTTAACCAGTGAAGTCTCAGCACAATACTCCTTTTGAGCCTCAGAATCAACCTCAATAAAGCAAATCAGGAATCCACAGCAATCAAAGGTCAAAACTCCCACCACATTAAGTGAAACTTAATTATAGTGTAAGGAATAGTTTGCTTGTCTAAGTTTACCTCCAGAAGAAGATTAAAACAATACTGTAGTCACAATCAAAAACTTCCTACCACTTTTAATATCACAGCTGCCTCACACCAAACTCTTTCAGAAAGGAGGAGAAAAAAATGTATACATACATACATACACATTTCCCCACTGTTAAAATCAGGAGTCTTAAAAGATAATGACCTTTTTTGGTCAGGAAAACAGCATATTAAGCTAGTACAATATTTAGTATTTACTATAGACAAAAACATCCCTCAGCAGACATATGTGTGTTTTAGGGACATATGGCTATACTAAAAGGCATTTAACTGTTCATTACCACCCTAAAATCAAATGACTCTCCATTATTACCAAATCAAGAAGGGTCCAGAAACTTCCAATACCATGTTTTTTTCATAAAAATAGCACTGTCTTGCAAAAATTGATGCATGTGCAACATTACCCATGCCAACACTAAACAGCAGGATATTCATGAAGGCCTGTAAGCTAAAATGGTCCCAAAAACACACTCAAAACTGGCCTTCTCCCCCAGCAGGCTAACAAAGAGGTAGCAAAATCCCAGAGGCTTGGATAAGTAACTAAACAAAGAACTTTCTTAAAAAAGGCTTAAAGATACAGTTTTTCTTTCAGAATTTTCCAGACAATTTCTGAAGTCAGCAGTGACCAAAAAATAATTAAATGCCTGTGGTGTGATACAAGATGGATTTGAAGGTATAGCAAGGTGGAAGAGAAGATGCCCTGTTTGAGCACTGACCCACTGGGAGCCCCCAGTTTAAATTCTTATGTCACTGGTGGTGTCAGTTGGAGGAGACAGCAGTTCCTCTGTGCAGCACTGGCCCACCCCTGGGGATAGCAGCAGCACTGCACCTTGCAGAGCACTAAGCAGATAAATAAATACATTGGACCCTGTGAAGAAATTCAGTAGAGTGTCCATGGGGCACAGGAACCCTGTGCAAGGATAGATGCTGGAACCAGTCTGGTGGTGATGTTTCATGAGGCAGCCTTTCATCCTGAAGTCAAAAGAGAGCTGAAGCCACAGTTCACAATATTAACCCTTTTTGTAAACTTTTTATTATGCCAACACAGAGTCATTCCCACACAAGCTTCTCAGCATGCAAAGTTTGCAGCAGAGAAGAGTTTGTCCCAAACATTTAGGGGGGTATACTGGACAATGAAAATGTACCTCATTGCAAGTTGTATTTCTGGTCTAAAATAAGTATACACAGCTCCTGGTTGCCAGAAGGGGAAGTCTGCACTGGACTTTCAAGTACTTAGCAAGAGGCATAGAATGAAGCCCTTCCAGTACAGCTCACAGACACATTTCCCATGGCTTCCAGGTGCCCGTGTTTCTCAAAGCCCTGTAATGGTTGCCATTTACAAACCAAAACATTGCTAGGCACTGTCCACCTATCTTGAACAGTATCTGTGACATGAAACTGTTGATTGAAGTGGTTGTATCTGAAGAAATCACAACATTTTGCCTCATTTTCCTTCCCAAAATTCAGGTAGCAAAGTCAGGGCACCAGTCACATAAACCATTCTCTTACCATTTAAAAACATACCAACATCTTTTACAGAACATTGTTCTGTAAAAGATGACTTTGGGCAAACTGCACATCCAGTAAGCATCTTTATTTTTACTCAGTGGTAGAATAACTGCCTTGGAGAAGGCTCTGAATGCAGATCAAACTGACAGAGCTGCATGCAGGTCTCATGTATGAGCTGTAGCTGGAGGGGAAGGACTGGCTGAAAAGGCAGACGCTCAGTAAACACCACACTGCAAACTCCTTCCACCCTTCAGCATAGGCAGGGCTGAAAAGAAAAGGCTCACCATCAAAAAAATAGAAGCAGCTGAGATTAGTAATGTATTCCTTTGATTATTTAAGTGCATAATCTCCACAAATTAAGCTTTTACTTTAGCACCTGCTAAGCACAAACAGAGCTGCTCTCAATTGCCTATGCCACATGTGACCTTCTGAGGTCTGGGGATGGTTTCCAAGGACTAAGGATGGATATGAAAGTTACGTGAAAAAATTATTTATTCCTTCTCTGCAGCTTCACAGTAAACTCTTAGATTCAAACCCCACTTAACGGCAAAAATAAATACATCAAAACATTTAAACTCTCAAAAAAATTCTCAGAAAAGCTGAAAACTGAAGGGACAATCCATTAGAATGATAGTTGTTTAGGATTTTCACTTTGGCGTGGAACAAAGCTCTCGTATCTCAGGACAGTGTGAAACAATTCTACACTTCTGTTCAGCCTCCAGAACTCCAGCTACTCACAGTGTTTGTGCTGGAGACTGGCATTGTAGGCTGCCTCTCCCAAAGCCAAGCCTCCAACAAACCATTCTTCATGCTCTACTGCCAAAACCTGTTCTTTTCGGCTGGCAAATAAAGCAGAGAATTTCTAGAGAGAATTACTGTGCTGGTAACCTGGTGAGTACATAACTCCTGCTCTTGCACATCGTGCTGATTAACAGTTCAGTCATGCCTAAATTGGACTGGTCTGCATGAACATCATCCTGCACCCTCGTTGTATCAGCATTTGTTCTCAGTCATGACAGCAGTCATTGGAATATTAATGTGTTCTGACACATACCATACCTATTGCCAGCTACAGCTTCAGAGGAAAACAGATAATATTATCACTCTTTGGAAATAAGTGGATGGTGCAGTATCTGAGCAAAAAGCTTTCCAGTACAGAACTTCTCATTCTATATCATTCCAAATATGACTATGTAACAGAAGGTGCAAACCTCAGTCTGTTATAATTAACAGTTACAGGGTTTTATAATGGGCATACCACATTTGGGATGACTATCCTTCAAAAAAAGCACTTCAGTAGGAAAGTGTTACGGATCTAATGGAAAGAATCACTATCCCAAAGGATTACTGCAAGCAAGTCTAATAATGTTATATCAAATATACATCCCAACACAGTAAGAAAAATCTTGAAGTACCTAGGAGCAAGCTATAAGAAATTGCTAATTTGTCTACAGGGTAAAACCAACATATTATTTCTGAAATTAACAATTCTTTTAATGGAAATCAGCATCATATCTCTAAAGTTATCCACTAGCTTAACTTTTAAAGTTATTGTTCCAGTTTTTTAGGAAGTTGGTGAGATCGTATGCAAGTATTCAGAGTACTTGTCCAGGCTTAGCCACGACAAAAATGTTATGTAAAGTCAAGCCAACACTGATTTGCATCATACTGTCCTGCTTCCCAGGGAGTTGACCCAGCAACAGTATATAACAAAGGTCATATACTCCAGCAGATGATTGGGAAAGTCAAAATGCTTGTAACTAAAAATAACTACCTGTGAGCACTCTGCTAGTGTCAGTCACAGATTTTCATTCAGCGTTCTCCCAATGCAAACTGTAAAATGTTGAAGCCATTCTGAAGACTCAGAGTGCCTTTGGTGCCTTTTGCCTTTTGGATCTTTTGTGGAGAAGAATCTGACAACCATTAAGCATCCCAATGCCCCCACAATCCCATCACTACCAGGGAATACAGCAGGAAAGCTATGAAGCCCTGAAAAGCTCTCAAACTATAAACTCCTTCCTAGGAGTTAACATCACACAACTCACTTATAGACCCATCATCACCTTCTGCTGTGTAACAGAGGGCCAAATTTAGCCCTTATTTTTAGTGGGTATGTAGCCCCCAGAAAGCATGTAAATAAAGCTGAAGAAGGGATTCCATTTGCCCTTCACAACAACTAAGCTGAAAAGATCACTGGTTTTCCTTGATTTAATTCTTTTAAAAATGTCTGATTGCCCTCTGTGTCCTGTAGTGGTTACCCCCTTAGTGTTTTTTGACTCTTCTAGATTTCCATACAGGTGTTTCAGAGGATTGTCTTGAATGTACTGCAAAAGAACTAAGTGGATATGAAAAAGATAATTACCTGGTGCCGTGAAAGCTTTTATTTTCACTTCCATTTCAGAAGCATCCAGAGGTGCAAACCACAAGCACTCTCCTGCTACTAGAGCCCACAAAACAGATAATTCTCCCAGAAAATCACCCTCTGCTGACACTGAAAACAGAAAACACAGGAATAAAAACAGAAGCAGGGAGCAGAAATTGCCCACAGTCATGAGGATGTTCATGGTAATGAAAGCTTAGATCCTACAATTTCCACTTGGGGAGTGCCCTGTAAGATCAAGTGTTGTGTTTTGCCAAGTATCCCACTGCTAACCTTCACAATTCCTGAGGGTGAGCTCTATTTCTAGATGTGCTGAATACTTAACCTCAAACACTGAAAAACCTTTTTGAAGAAACACTGAACAAGTTCTGTGCAACCAAACCTTCCACAGAGAGGGTTCAAAGTTGACATATTTAAAACAATAGATTGCATACTGACAATCTTCATACATTCCATAGGATTATCTTCTTGACAACTGAAAGAATTCCTGCGTAAGAGAGGTTGTTTGCCACCAGCTCTGAAGGGCTCAGGTAATATGCCTACTCTGACTAATTCTGAGTAGAAAAGCACAATGAGAACAGATCTACAGAGTATACAGATGGTGTTAAAGACCAAATAATTGCATTATACAGATTTCTGAGGGATTCCACTTCAGCTCAAATCTTGTTGATCCCACTGACAAAAAGGCTCATTGGTCATCAGAGCATATAAAATGGAATCTTAGATTGGATTAAACTGAACTGCAGAAAACAAAACAAAACAAAACAACACAACAACAACAACAACAAAAAAAAAAAACACCAAAAACACCACCACAACCTAGACTAGAATATAGCTCTAAGACGGTCCCATGATGGAAACAAAGGTACTCTAACCAAGGGCAGTTTCGATACAAAATTCAAAAATTCGCTCTTAAAGCTAAAATGCTAATGTAGAGAGAACATTTGCTGTCCTGCAGCAAACACTTTCAAAATATGCACCATACCTGCCCTTTGTACACCAATTCTTGCAAGAGGCAAAAAAAGTACAGAGGTAATGGATTCCTGAGCTTCCCAGTTCTCCTGGAATGCATAGGGTTTGACTCTGCTAACAAATTTCTTCTGAGTTACAGCAACCCTAAGAATCCAGCAGATGAGATCCTGTTTCAGCTGAATCACAGCCATGGAGATTGTGCAAATGAATGCCTGACCAGGTGTGATTGTAGGAGGCACTTAATCACAACCAGCTCTCACAGATGGTTCAGAGATGCAGAACAAATTCTTCAATGCAAACAGGATGCAATTAGTGTCTTGGGATCAAGATATCTCTTCCAGGAATACAGTTAACTCAGCAGTGTTTTTGTAAAAGGAAAAGATCATTCCATAAGGTGCTGAAGTACACACAATCCTCAGGCTAAAATTAAATTTCGGTTCAACACAGAAAATTGGACACATTCTTCCTAGAGGGAACAGGATCTACAGTGGCCCAAAGCTTGGATATAACCCAGAAGGTCTTCCCAGAGACCCACCTGGTGTGAAACTCACTGCACAGGGTAAGGTCATGCTGTGACATCAGCCCTGCCACCATTACTGTTTGTAGTAACAGTGGAAGGACAGACATGCACAACACCACACACAGGAGGCAGGAAAAACACTCAGAACTTAAAGCCAGGCCCATGGTTTTGTTTTTCAGTGCTTGAACTTCCATCATTTCAACTGATGTTCATTGTGTGCTGGCACTACCAACAGGAGGAAACACCTTGCAGTTTCTACTGCTTCAAAAGTGTGTGTGGGGGGGTGTTAATCATACTCTTGATTAGACCAGTAATTGCAATTAAAAGGAAAAATACTCAATTTGATAAATTATGTAGTACCAGAACCCCATACTGCCAACAGAGCTGGATGAGAAGTACAAGTTTAATAATATTTCATGCTGAAAAAAGAAAAAACAAAATTCACAGCTAGATTGCATCTTTAAATTAGATAACTGACACTAGCTTGACCTTGAATTTTCCACAGGTAAGACCAAATTACTGGATCCACACAAATCTCTCCCAGATACACATATTTTGTTCTAACTCCTACAGAACAAGGTCTCAATTTTTTAAAATATCAAGGAAAAGTAAAGCTGTAAGAAGTCCAGGGCAGTAGTTATTCCCAGGCTCTCTGCATCCATGCCATATTTTCACTCCACTGTCAGCTCATCATTCCTTGCTTTGTCCCTCCAGCACACCACTGGAAGGATCACAGAAGCATCTCAGAAGCTCAGTCCTGCTAAATTCTGCTAGCTGGCAAAGTTGTTTTAAGTATCTCTAAAAGCCAGAAAATAATGCTGGATAAAGGACTATCCATGATGTTACCTTATTACACCATGTTACAGGCCTTGTTATTTGGAGAAAGAAAAATTCCTAAGATGCTCCAGGATGCTCTGCAGGCATCACCACTCACTCAACCATTAGGTCAGGATTTGGGAATGGGAGTAATTGATTGGGGGGTAGCATTTGTAGCTTGACCAAAGTCCATGCCTTTGACCTTCATGTCTTGTATCATAGCTAAATCTTCCCTCTCAATTGTTTTCTAGTTCCATTTTTAAATTTCTTAACATTAACAAGGCTTCCTCCTGTCCCCAAGTTTTTTAACCTGCCCAGCACTGTGTCCCTCCACAGACACCTCCCTTATCACCTCAAAAAGCAGTCAAAGGAGCAGAAACAGAAGTATCCTTTCACAGATCATACAAAGGAGGCACAACATTACTGACAAAAAATTAATACTAATATTTCCATTTGATTTGAAGACTTGTATTGTCAAGCATCTCAGCATATGCCAAACAAGCTGCTTGTTGGGATACTTCAAGAGCACAGACTGCTGACATGCAGACAGGACACACTCAGAGGTAATCACCTCTGCTATACACACAGCAGTTGGCATTATCTGGCCCAGATATTTGCATCTCCTATGATTTGTCACACAACGATTGCTGTAGCCTCTGTGTCAGTGTCCTGGGTTGTAGTATAAGATATGCACAAAGTATTCTATCACCACCTTCATGAACTGCTGAAACCAGTTGTTGAAGCAGTGTTCTTCCAGGTTCCCCCTCCCTCTTCTGTTAAGGTGTCCTCTGTTAATGGGTCTTCTGTTAATGGCCTGCTGCATGACTCATAGGTAACTCCCTCTGGGAGTTCTCTCTCTCTAATGGGCCATCAAGGACCCCCTGTATGACTCATCATCCCATTGTGAGATGCTCCGCCCAGGGGGAGGAGCCAAGCATTCTCACCTGGATATAATCTGGGATTTGGGACAATACAGGGGACCTTACCCACTGGATTCCCAGAGGATCTGAGCTACCAGACCTTTCTATGGGATCACTGCTTCCATCATCCTGCTCAGGTTGTATTCTGACTCTCTCAGTGTTTTTTTTTGTATTATTGCATTTATTCTATTTTATCCTTTTTTCTTCTTCCTATTAAATTATATTTCTGACTTGGAGCCTCTCACTCGTTTTGCTTTCAAACCACGACAGTCAGCCTCTCCATGTTGTTTCCTTTAGCACCCTTTTGGGGGTTACATGGTCAGACACAGCACATAGGAAAGCTGTTATCAGTGGGAATGCTTTAGGGGAAACACATTGAATTTGATCCAAAAAACAAGTCCTAAGAAGGACTACCAGGTAGGGTCTTGCTCAAGGTAGCTGCTTGAGAAATGTTCTCTACCCACACCTAAGTCTAGAAACATGTAAATCCAGCACAGGGGTCTAATCAGCAGTCAGGATATCATCCCAGAAGGCAACATCAGCCACAACCTGCAACAGATGTGACAAAAACTATTCCAGCCACCATAGTAACACATCAGTATGATCTGCCAGGAAATGGAAAGCACTTCTATTAAGACACAACAGTGTATTTCACATTCTGCTGTTATTTTAATAGCATTTATTAAATATAGAGCTCAACATCCACAACAACAACAAAAAATACAGCTTTGCTGCATGCTGTACCACATTTTTTATTGTTTTACACAAAATGTATCTATTGCTGTTTTTCTGAAATTCCTGAAGATACAAACACTGAGATTACTGGAGCTCTAAAGATGGCCAATTCCCTCCCATTCTCCCTGGAAAGCTGCCCAGGGCTGGTCAGTAGAGCAGCCCAGCACAGCCCCCCACACCTGCTAGAGTTCACCTCACCAAAAGCAGCAAAAATCTCCAAATTTTTGCTGACATTGGAATAGTAACTTACCCTAGTATTAAAAAAAATGTGTCTCCATGGTGTCTCCAAGGTGTCTAAACAAGGTGTCTCCATGAAATAATTCATATGTGCACATGGAGCAAAACAAGTACATAGAAAGCACTGATACCTTTACATTTTCAAAACTATTACTCACATATCCCATTTGCTAGGTATCCTACAACACAAATAGGAATGTATTGTCCTGAGAGTCAGTCTTGTCCTGCCACTTCAAAAGCTTATCAGGTCAAGTACTGACCACTCCTCTAGCCAGTAACAGTGGGTGGATTTCTTCTTCTTTGAGGTATTTGTGATCTTTATATTGAATTATGTATCATAACAGCATCATTACTTGGCCTATGTAATCAGTCTTCATTAAACACCATCACTTCTACCACTTTAACAGACTGACCAGTGAAATACAGCCTGGCACATGCTAATCATTTGGAAGCAAATAAAAGGCTAAAAGAGACCTTGATCAATATGCAAATTGTTACCCCAAATCAGCGAACCAGAGTTGGCACAGCCTGGCCTCCAAATGGAGGAAATCACCAGCTAAAACACAGAAATCTAGGTGGAAATTCCTGCTCCATTCCAGCTTCTGTGTGATTTGGGAAAATGCATCTGGCCCATAGATGACTTTCCCAAATGGTACTTGGTACTTACTGCAGCTTTCAGGCAGGTCACTCACTCCCAATGCCCATGGCAAGGATACACAACCTCCTTAGACATTTGTAAGTCCACATGGATATTGATCTGTATAACTAAGTATCTGAAAACAGATAGTCCTTCATTTCCCTGTCTTGACTATCTCCCACCAAAATGAGAGACACAGACTGAATCAGAACCTCTGTTGGCATAAGTCTGGTACACATTTATTTGGCATAAACTTGGTCCAGCAGATTTGTTGTCCCAAAGTTTAAAATAAACTATAAACAAAGCTGCAGAGTCAAAGCTTCATACTTCATTCTTGGAAGCCTGAGATAGTTCTGGAGAGTAATTGTGAAAACTACAAATGGCAATAATACATTTTTAATAAAATTGCTGATTTAAATCACTTCCTTTTAACATCTATTTTGCAAGTCTCAGAGGAAACCAAAAGCCATTTTGTGGCAGCTTCCTCATTTTTATATATTATGAAAAATCTCCAGATATAAATATATGTTATGAATGGAGTTTGGTACTGAGGACAATAGCTGGAAAATAATGCCTGGGGGAATGAAAAACGTACTGAGGCTTTGATGTAATGCTGACAGGAAGAGGCCCAAAGCATTATTTCGGCATCAAGGCAAATTTTCTGTCCCAAGCATAATATTTTACACACTGATTGCTTCAAAAAAACACCAGTATTTCTTTCATTACTCTTGTCGGTATTTTTACACACACACACACACATACACTTAAATTACTATAAATCCCGTTTGCTCAGGGGAACATGACCCATTTCATTCATTTGAACTGTTATGCTTTTGAATATTTTTTCCACTATTCTTACCAAGTTTTCCAGAAAAATCTGTATATTGGGTTGTTTTAGCAAGTTAAGGTACAGGAGGGAGAAATAAAATGCTCTCAGCACAGTTATAGTGATCCTGACCCCAAAGAAATGATACGTATTTCATTTCATGAAATCAATACTTTCCCCAGCTACAGTCACAAATTCTGCATGTGATACAAGCCCTGTGCAAATTGCCAGCTGCAAGCATTGTGTAGCACAAACTCAAGACACAGGCAGGAATTCTTGTCTTTCAGAAGACACTGGAAAAATAAAAATTACATACATACTCTTGTAGCACACCACCTCAGCAGTGCTGTGCTTCCTCAAAACATCAGGAGATGACACCACTAAAAGCTCTGTGCACCACCAAGAAAGCTTTTAGGCACATGCAAGGAGTTCCTCCTGCAAGGCTGCACATTGAACAGCTGCAACTGCAATTGCTTTTACACAAATTTCCAAGTGCAAGAGGCATTAAGGGAAGCCTGGTCAGCACAGGATTTCTGCCAAGAAAGCCGAGATCACACTGGAACACAGTGCCAACTGGACACTAGCTGTACCCTGCACACTCCAGCTGCACAGCAGAAGGCTGCTGGACTTAGCCCCATTCCCCTCTCACCCTTTCTCAGTTCAGGAGCTGCAGATAACCTTGAAAAGTTTTCCTCTTGTGGTATTTCCATACATGAAGATTCTTCCTAACTGAGCACTTTTCTAACTATAAACCCATTTTGTCTGATTCTCTCATGCTAACACTGAAGCATGCAGATAGGAAGAACATACAGCAGATCTGAGGGGCACTTTTGGAGCTACAAGTTCCTCTGAAAGGAAGCTGGCAAGCTCATTGGGAAGATACAAACCTACACAGGCAGTGGCAGTCAGTTGTTGCTATACAGAACTGATTGCAGTAGATTACTGTGCTGGCCAGAAGCAGGACCACTAGAGAAATTATATTTGACAATGTTTGTTATAATTCTGACTGTATTCCAACCAGGAAGTACAAACTCCCTTGACTACATTTTTCAACCCTGCTGCATCTTGAGTTTTAGTCACTGTCATCTGTGGGTCTTTTCCATTTCCATCACCTGCAGAGTAATGTCTGTCTGCACAGGCAGAAATGACAGCAGCCCTGGTAAACTTTATCCAGGAAGAAGTTCCGACACTCATTGTTGCTTGCAATGGCATAGTGGGCAATAAAACAAATTGGGACAAGGAAGATTGAGTGCTTTTAGTGATCAAATCACAAAAAACAAAATCAACAGTAGCTGAAGGGGACACAGGAGATGCAATATCTTGACTTTCATCAAACATCCACTACAATGCCTCACAAACTGCTTGAATCAAATTGGTTTGGACAGAAGCATTGTCAGATGGCTGGAAAGTTAACTGGCAATCATAAGCAGTGAGCAACATTGGGCAGCAGTGTTTTGAGCAAGAATGGCATTTGTTAGGCTGGTTCCACAAAGATTAACATTAGACTCCATTTTATATAACATTTCTACTGAAGCATCTGGAAAAACAAACAAGTAGCATATCAAATTTCTGAACAGTAACTGCATAGAACAAACATAAACCAGTTTGAGTTGGAAGTGTGTCCACACAACTACTTACAAAGCAACAAAACCATACTATTTTAACAAGCGTGAAAACATTACAGCAAGAAAAATAGCACAAAAGCAGTAAAAGCAAAACATGCCTCATCATTTGGCCACCAGAGTAGCAGAACCATGACTAAGGCCATCTGTTTTCCAAATATGCTGCCATTTTCATAAATAGAGTAGATCAGATCGCAGTAGACGTGACAGCTATTTATGAGATGTACCATCATTTGGAAATATCTTAAGACTAGACATCTCTCAGGAAAGCTGAAAAGTTGTAAAGAAAGGTCTCTCTGTTTATTACATGTTGGGAGATTTTTCTTGTTAATTGGCAAGAGATTTTCTCTGAGCAGCAAGGAAGATAAAATGCAATAAAAGCTGATAACTTGCCAACACCAGGCAAGAAACAGATGGTCCTGTACTCAGTCAGAGAGACCAGACTATGGACTTGGTCTTTGGATGTGTAAACCTTATCCCCTTTCCTTTGCATTATATTAATCTGGAAATAAAGTTCCCGTAATATAGTCTAGACATCATGCTCAAGCTGGATTTACTGCGCTCAAATTTGCCTTCTGCCAAGTCTGTAGCTGAAACACACAATTTTTCCTTTGATTTCTGTCTGCTGTCAACATACCTCAGATCTTACACATATCAGAGAAATCTTTATTAACAGCCTATGATCTGTTTTGCACAGCCAGTGTCACAGCTGATTAAGTCACTAGATAAAACACACTAAATTTCAAGTCTTAATTCCTTTTATCAACCATAAAAAAACATTCCACATGACAAAATGACAAGTCTTACAGTTAACTTTCAGTAGGACCTACAAACTTCCAGATGTTAGAGAGATTCACACCTCCTGCAGTAATGTAAAGCACCAAAATGTTCTGCAACCTCTCCCTGACAGGGTTTGGCTACTCAAGGCCTGCTGTGACCTGGTACAGTGATGCCAGCAGCCAGATCTCAGGGTAAAAGCCACATGGGGAAATGACACGGGAGAGGTCTCACTCACCCTTGGTTTGGGAGGTCATTGCCCTTCCAGGCTCAGCATCACCCTTGGCTCCCCAGCTCACCTGCCCTTGCAGAGCAGTCTGACCTTGCTGATTCCTGACATCTCACTTGTTTACCCTCTACTGGGGTAGAGCAGTGGTATCCAAAGCAGTTAACTGGAACTAAGTAACCTCCATTTCTTTGTATCAAACTACGTTATTGCTAAAACAAACCATTCCCAAACCTTGCTCTATAACCAACCCTGACCCTCAGGCCATCATCAGTAATTGAACACAGGCAGGAGAGAGTCAAAGCAATGAGTCCAAACAAAGAAAGCTATGGTGGATATTACTGCTGATATTCTGGGCATGTTACCTTTCTCACACCTGTCCAACCCTCATCCTGACCCACTGGTTCTCTACACACCATAAAGCACTGGCCTGGCAACACTTTGCTCCCAAACCCATAAAAGCTGGAGTTTCTGAGTATCTGTTGCTCCCAAATCAGAAGCCATACAATGCACAGAATTTCCTGTTTTCATAGGTGCCCTGCAAAGGAAGAGGGGAGGGGAAAAACAAAAGGGAAAGGGACCCTCAGGCCAGTAGTGCTAAACTGCAGAGGCTGCTCACCAAGATGTATTCCAGTGTCAGTTGTGACTGTGTGGCTCACAAAGTGACATACTGATGACATGGCCCACTTGCTTTGTTTTCCAGAGGGGAGGGCACAGTGGATGTCAGTCAACAAGAGCAGGAAGGCACAGTGGATGTCAGTCAACAAGAGCAGGAAATACATCCAGGCATGCTACACACAACAGGGTGAAACATGCAAGTCATCATCAACTATTGCTATAATCATCACTGCCCTATTGCTATAATCATCAAACTGGCTTAATTGAGAAGCCCCAACCTTGTGACCAACAGCAGCACATCCAACTGGTGCCACTAGTAACATTCCTGAGACAGATTTAGAGTCAATGCTATTTAAAGTCCTTTTTTTAAATGAACTAGACAACACTCCCCACAAGTTTGCAGACACCACCAAATTAAGACCAGTGCTTGAAATTCTGATCAGATATGTGCACGTTTGGTTGTTTCTTTTCTTTTTTTTCACCGTACATGTGATCAAACACCAGAACAGGGGACAGAGTATGTGGGTTTGCAAGATTTCCGTGTTTTAGAAAAGGTTTTGTTATAAGTTAGTATAGCTCTAGTTACCCCATAAGGGCCCCTTGTCTTGGAGTTTTCTCTTATCATAAGTTGATAAGAGTTTCTATGCCTCTCTGGTCTTTGCCCAGAGACTGTTTCCTATTGGTCCTTTCCCCATGATGCTCCCTGCCCATCCTCTCCTTCTTCCCCTGTCCATCATTGAGTCCCTATCTCCAAGGTCCAGAACTTTCTAAGAGATTTGGACAGCAGTTGGCAGATTCCCCCGAGACCCCTCCCCAAATTACCTTGATTTGTTAGTAGTTAGGTAATTCAGTTGGCATTTGGTACTTTGCTTTGTTTTATTGGTCTGTAGTTTGTATCCACCCCTTGAACCTGTCCTGGACAAAACTCCCCTGTAGCCTTTGTCCGAGGTCTCTCCTGAGGCATCGGGCAGGAGGTAAGGGGTTCCCCTGTGACTCCAATAAACCTCTGTCCCCCCCGACCCTCCGAGAGTCCCCTCTTTCATTTACACCACAGCCGTGACAGCGAAAGTCCAGGGGCTGCTGAGCCAAGACTCAAATTGGTCCTGTTGTGGCGTGTTGGAGCTGCTGGGAGGTCAGCCAAACACCGGGCTGACCAAAGAGACACGCACACCAACAAGAGTAGGCAGGGAAACTTTATCCTTGGTGATACCTAAAACTCAACTGGATAGGCCCTGTGCTTTTGTATACTCTATAAGCAATATTACTACAATGAATTATGGAAGCCTGGACATCCAGAGCAACACCCTATCTTCAGGCTTTCTTTTGGTTGAAGTATCTGGCTTCTGACACAAAGTAAGTTAGATTTTACTCAACACTAAGCTGCAGTGAAGACTGTCTAGTGGGTACAGACAACTCTCAAACCACACTGCCTCTCCTTGATGGCAGTTGTAACAATGGCATGTTTTGTGTTCAGCAGCCACTTTCAGACCAAGTTATACACACTACACAGCTTCTCCTCAGAATGAGGTACAAACCTTAGGTCAGCTACTTTATAGATTAAAAATAATGCACAATAGAACTCCTGACAGCCAGTGTAAGTAACTACTTATCTAACCAAAAGCACATATTTCCCCCTCCTCCCCAGGTCCTGAGTGTTCTAGAGGTGGCCTGCCCACAGGTTTTGTGAGCAGGGCAATTCTCAGCCTGCAGTTTTTTGTCTACACTAGTTCACAGTGCTGTGATAAATTGTTACCTGTGGATGCACTGAATCTGCAGGAATTTAAAAAAAAAAAAATATAGAACCTCTACATACAGTAATACTACTAGAAAAGGGCAAATCACAAAAACATTCATTTTAGCCATAGTGCAATGAGTAATGACAGAATAAATTGCAATTGATTAAATTATTGATATTTATAATTTAGGAATCTTCTTGCTCAGCAGATGTTTTCCTCTTGTAGCTGTTTGTGATGTGTGGGTGGAGCAGAGATAGAGGGTGATATATTTGTAGCTGTATTTGGATAGTATAGTTTGTAAACAGTCAGTATTCTCCTGAGATCTGAAAGTTGTTGACCTTGCCAGCAAATAGCAATTACAAGTTCAGTAGGGTCTGACTATCCTAAAGCCTTATTTTAAGGAAGCCTTCAGCTTATTAACATGATACTAGTTTTCAAAATAAATACAGAGGGATCTCCTTGCTTGTAAGTATATAGCAGCATTATACATATTGCAGCCTGAGATCCACAGAGCATTTTTCTGTTTGTTTGGCATTTTTCTTTATAATTGTGGTGCTAATGATTCTATTAAGCAAATAATGTTGAGAAATATTCAGGAAACTTATTTTGTGTAATGGACTGTTTCTCCTTAAGGATGAGGTTCTGTGGAAATACAGACCATAAACCTTCCTTTTTGACAGAAAATACCATGCTTTGCAGGATATTAAGGCTTAAGCAGTTGCCAGAAAAATAAGGCCCAACTAATTACAATGCTGTGTTCTTTCAACACAACATTAAAATGCACCAATTCAAAAGAAATGAAAGCTGCAGCCACAAAACATCACCACAGAGTTTTGTGGTTCCCCTCATTTTGGTGTTGTTTTGCCTTGTGAAGGAGCATGTGGCACCTGAACAACACTCCCAGGGTCCCTACACACCACACAAACCCATTCACAGAACACAGAGCCCTTGGTGAGGCTTCAGCTGAAACATAACCTAATTGTAATGCACAGTAGGACCAGGGCCACCACTGACTACAGAGTTCAGGAGCAAAATAACTAAAAACTACAACAGGAGGAACCTGGGAGGGAGTGGTGGTGGTATTTGTGATGTTCAGGGTTCTCAATCATTACAAGTCTGACTCCTGTGGTAAGTAATGGGAACTCCCAAGAGCACAACAGATCTCCTAAGGCTAGCAGTGGGGAGGGCTAAGAGCACAGAAGGTCCATTTCTCCAAACTGCTTTCTTTTTCAGGTGCAGACATAGACATCTCTGCCTGAGATAAAAGGTGCCACTAACTTCTTCAATTAAAAGAAGCCTTTTTTGAAGCACTACTCCTTCCTTCTTGGTTGTTCTTTAAATACCTTTCACCCAGCTATTTTTGCAGCCTGCAGTGGTTTCTACTAACACACAAAAAGCTGTTGACCTGGCCAGAAAAGACCAATTACAGGGTCACTGGGAACTTTCAGCTCTGGTATAAAGGAGCTCAACTAACCCTGTCATCAAGTGCACAGAAAGTCATATGTTCAGACACCTCTTTGCCAGAGGAAACTCAAGCACAGTCTTTCAAGGATGATGTTTTAGTAACAGGCTGCTTGAGGCAGAGAAGAAAAAGCATTGCTTGCTCTCTTACTAACTGAGGCAGATCTACTCCATGCTGAGTAGTTAGACAGTCCCTGACCAGAGAGAAGCACGGTACACTAGCAGAGGAAACAAGCTTAGATTGCAGCCCTTTGCTTCTTCTGTCACTCCCTCAATTTATTTCTATTCTATTCTATTCTATTCTATTCTATTCTATTCTATTCTATTCTATTCTATTCTATTCTATTCTATTCTATTCTATTCTATTCTATTCTATTCATAGCTTAAGGCTCCCAGTTTCTCCCTATCCCAACGTGCCCAAATCCCAAAGTGAAAACATTGTACTTACTCTGACTTAGCTCAGCAGCTATTAGCTGGGAACCATCTGTTCCCTTCTCCAAAGTGGATGTGGTTCAGCACTCAGAACATTCACGCACAGGCTGGATCAATTAATTAATATTAATCTCCCTTAATACCAGTTTCCCTTTCTACAGGGCAGCAGAGACCCCCTACCCAGGCCCTAACAAATACCTATTAGATCAGTGGCCCCAGTAAAGCCACCCAGCACAGGTGGGATTGATCTCTCTCTCAGACAAACAGCAGAATTTAGGGCACCTGTAGCACTTCAGTAACAAAACCCAGATACACCTGAAGACATGAGCTCCTCTAGGGTGAA
This sequence comes from Trochalopteron elliotii, assembly GCA_024734555.1. NCBI lineage: Eukaryota > Metazoa > Chordata > Aves > Passeriformes > Leiothrichidae > Trochalopteron > Trochalopteron elliotii. The sequence continues at coordinate 514,776 of JANPWX010019213.1, forward strand.
TAGTTATAAAGATTTTAGCTTTGGACTTCTGGGTTGCAAAAGTAGTATCTTGTCCCACAACTGCCTTCTTGAGGATCTAAGCCCAAGTAAATTCAGAATGAAGGGAATAAGTCTTTGATAGACACCACTGCCTCCCTTTAAGTATTATTCATTCAGGGCTTGGTGTGAATGTGGGTGGAAGCCCAGACCCTCAAGGAATAACCACCATCAGCCCTGTCCTGTATGCAGTGACCTTGACAACTTTACACCAGTCACAGGTGATGGATTAATGAAAACTGATTTGAACCAACTGCACTCCGTCAGAGTATTTGCTCTGATCTTCATGCTGGCATAACCTTCCATTTTAACTGATTCTGCCAGGGATGAGGCTGTTAAGGCAACAAAGCCCTTCAAAAAAAAAAAAAAAAAAAGGCCAATTTTCACTATTAAGGTATTTTTCACAATAATGAGAAGATTGAAGTGGCATAACCAACTTTCTGTCAAAGGCTTCAAAAACAGAACTAAAATTTGAGGGTCAGCAGACTAGGTAATACAAAGAGAGGCTTATGCCACAAACAAACTCACATCTACAAAAGATTATTGACAAGTGTCCCAGCTCTTTCTGTGCTACTTAAAGCACGCTGTCTTTCAAGGAAAAAATGTAGTACTGCCCCAGGCTGCATCATGTACCATAACAGTTGCCATAGAAATGCATCTCATTGCTTATCTGTCACAAAAGGCACATTTTGTAGAGGCTTTTATGTCCACAAAGCCTAAATATAAAGCTGGTGTTGGACTCTACTCCCCAGTTCCCAGCACATATGTGTGCACAAGTGCAGGCTTGTCTGCTAATACAAGTTTTAGGTTAATATAGTCTCATGCAAAAGGTACTGGATTTAGTGAGGTGAAAGGACAGTGGAGTAGTGTGCAGCCAAGATCCAGGAGGGATGAAGCTGGCATGCCAGCCACTGGGTCACAGGCTCTGATTACAGCCTGCACTCCCACTCAGAGGGAAGGAACTGCAGATCACTCCCCAGACAACCCCATCAGCGGCTGTTCCATGATCTCAGACAGCTCCTTTATTAACTCTGACAAAATTGGTAACTTTCTCCTTGTCTGAGTAAATCCTTCCCAAAGCATCAGAAATTATCTGTTGCAGATTTTAGTTTTAGGGACCCTGCTGTCATGTGGGGAACAACAATTTCAGATGAAAGAGATGATCTCCGGTGTCTCCTTCTCCCACAGTAGGTCATTCAGCACGGGACACACTCCTGCTGCTGCTTGCTGGCATTCTCCTTCTTTTAAGTATGCTTTCATTTCTCACACCAGGCTTAGCACACAACAGACCATTTTGCATTACAATCCAGCCTCTTGTTCACCTGATTGCTGCTGTCCACTCCAAAAATACCTGAGATCACAAGCATCTCTTTGTTACCAGGTATAGCAACACTGCCAGTAAACTGAGGATTAAGAGTAATTTCACTGACACACGTGCTTCGAGAATTACATCAAGGAAGGATCAGGGAAATCAGCAGTACTTACTATCCACTAAATTAAAGTGTTTATGGCCTCCTTGCACAGGCCCTAATTTGTGCTGTTCTCTGCAGGGTAGCATATAAAGGAGTATCAGCTCTGATGCTGTCAGGGACTCAGCACTGCTAAAGCACCTGCAGCACCATGGATTCCAAGAGAGTGGCCCTGTGTCACACAGTGGATGATCTCAGCAGCTTTCCTGAGCTGAACATGGACCTGTCCAACAGACCCCAGTACATGTTGCCATTCCCATGTGTCAACAAATCTGCCTGACCAGATGCACTGACTCTATTTCAGTTTAAATACTGGAGTGCATAATTACATCAAGAAACAGCTTAGGCCCTCTGTAGCCAACTCTTTTCAACTTTCCCAGTTCCTCAGAGAACTTCAAAAATCCTGAAGACCATACAGACAAATATTATTATAATAATACCAAAGCAAAACTACAATAGCTACTCAAACAAACTTACAAAGACATAATCAGCAGTATACAATAAGAGAGAATATAGTAAGACTGCTCCTTTCAAATGCTACAGTAGAAGAAGCCAGTCTGAAACATGCAATCCTGACAAAGCCAAAGCCCTGACAGGATATTGGGAGGCTCATCTGAAAAAATATAATTAAATTATAGCCTCCACCAGGTGACTGAATGATGGGCACCACAGATCAGCTGCAAGAGAGCTCTTCCCTCTGTGTCCCAGGTAAGAAAAGAAAGGGAATTCACATATAACCAATATCCATTCCCTTTGATGCAGATGTGATAAGTACAGTCTCTTCTAGCACATTAATGTGTCCACCCTGCTCTTTTATTGCCTCATTTGACTGGAGGAGAAACATTTCCTAGGCACCATCTTCATGACAATGTTTTGAACCAACCCATCATGGGAGAAATACCTTCAGTCCAATCCTCTCTAATACTTACATCAGGAATAAGGCATTTATTACATGCATATAATGATTTGGATATTAACTTCCAAGCCACAAGGAGACATTTAAATTTAAACAAGAGCATAGCTTTTAGGACACAAAATAGTAGCTTCCAGAATAAAGAAAAAATAACTTTATTCAGCCTGTGTCCCAGATTGGTCCTTGGACCTAGTGCTGAAATCCATCACCTGAGCAAATGCTGCAATCTCAGCAGCCATCTGAATCAAGACAAGTAACTTAATCATTCTGTGCCTCCATCCTCTCATAGGAATAATGCACAGCTGCTTCACTGGGGTAATGCAAAGCTGATTTCATTAGCATTCACAAGCTGCTTTCTGCCCAGCAGAGGAAAGTATTAGGGAAATGTTAAAAATCTGTACTGCTGGGCTTCTCTTCTAAACCAGCTCTTTTCCTAAGTTATGTTTTACCAAGCAAAAATTTCTTAGAACCTTCTTAATCAGGAAAGCAAACACATTTGCCAAATGCAGCCTTGTAATTGTAATTATGTGGAAATGAAGCAGAAACAGCACATACATGCATTAACATTGACATGATCAAGAGATAACAGCACCATTAATACATCCTTTTGGAAATGACAGTTTTCAGCCAGACAAACAGTTGGAAAATCACAAGTGGAGTTCATTAAATATTTTCTTTTTCAAAATTAAAGAGAAAATACTGTAGTAACTCAAGGGAGAAAAGGAGCCACAGTGCTTAAATGCATTAAATACATTCTAAGCTGTCCATCCAAGTGGACCCACCGATCTCATGTAGCCAGAGCAGACATTTAATAGACTGTTGGAAGCTGTAAACAACCAGCTGACCTTGTGCAAGCTCCTTCACCTGCTTCAGACAGAAAAAAAATTTGTCATTAAAGACAAAAAACACAGGCACCTGAGTAATCAACACTTGCACCAAGGAATGGTATGGGATCAGGAAGGTAAGCAGCAGAACTGAGCATAGAAACACAGCAGAAAATAAAAACTTTGCCATTACAACACAAGTTACCTGAAGGAAAGCACTAGGGAAACACCTGAATATATGTTGGAATCCATTTAAAAGTCAGGGTAAAATATAATCCACTCTCAGTCTGTAACATTGAAGATATTCCTATTCTTACTATAGCATAGACACCCAAACAACTTCATAATGTGCTGCCATATGCTAAATTAATTTATTTTTCTTCTTCTGTGTTTCTTTTACTTATAATCAGAACAATTATTATTTTTCAGCATCACAAGTCACCATTCTAACTCATTATTTTCAACTGTGTTTGACATTGAAAAATAGAGAAACAGTCCCTCTATTGTTTCTTTACTTCCAAACTCCATTGTATTGCAACCATAGGTGACCATTTTTTTCCAAAAGTGACATATTTGGTCGATCTTTCTCTGTGCAACACGTAAGACAAAGCACTTTAATTTTAGCAATGGTTAAAATTGCATTAGGTTAAACAAGTGCAAAGCACCTGGATCACTTTCTAAAACAAATGAAGGATCCAATATACCTTATTAGATCTGGGAAGTACAGGATATTTCTCTAGACTAAAAGCTATATTTCTTCTGTTGGGTGATTTTGGTACAGCTCTAGTGCTCAGAATTTGTATTAGCACCTTTCAATATCTTTAAAGTTCCAGCATATTGTGAAGCTTTAATTATCTTCTTGCCATTTTACCATTGTAGATCTGCTACATGTATCACCATACTAAGTCACAGAACAGAGATGTGACATGGGCAAATAGTACTGATGGGGAGTTCTGGCAAAAAAAAACTCCTTAGTTACATTAATAAGCTTTCCCTTATAAGGCAAACTCAGATCAAGGTGCTGCAGTCTTGATTTCTAATTTGTTTGGAATCTGTTTTGATTTTCTGTCTCCTGTTAAATATAATTCTCTCCTGGGCTCTGTTTTATGTATTGATTTCTGCAATTGCATCCATATTACATTGGGACCCAAATCCACAGTTCGCGAACTCAGGTTACACAGAAAAATTTAGACAAATAATCACAATTTTTTTTAAATTAGACAGATACTTTGCCTCTTTGAGCAAGAATGAGACTCAGAGTAGTTACAGCACCACTTGTCTCCATAGTCAAGGATATACATGAGTAAGCAATGGATTGTTGACTCCTTAAAGAGTATACTAAAAAAACCCTTCTCTCTGTGTTGTACTTTGTATGTGAGAAACTTAGAGTTTAATGAAGTGAAACTATTATTTAAAATCACTATGCTTTTAAATAAACTATTATTTAAAATCACTGTAGCAGTCAGTGCTGGCCTGAGAATACCAAGAATCTCCTAAAAAAAATCTCTGCTGCACAGGCCTCATCACTAGCGCAGCACATGGTGACTACTTCCGTTTAAATAACCACAAGTGGGGCTGACATTTTTATTTCAAAAAAGTAATTTTTACTGATTTTTATGGCTGCTTGTTAAGTTTTAACATGTACTCATCTCAAAAATACTCGCAGAGAAGAGAAACATCACTGCCACAGCACAGACCTGGTTTCTATTCCTAGCAAGTCATTTAGGGCTTTCTGGGAAATGTAGGTGCAGACAGAGGCAAAGTCTCCTATTCCTGCTCTCAGCTGGGTTACTTGTGTCAGCACAGCACCACACCCAACCTAACCCAGTTGAATCCTCTCTTAGAGAAGCTTCTCCAGCCACCCTTGTCTTCAGCTTTAATGTAAGAAGGCAACAGCTCTGATGATTACAATTCAAAATTAACTGAGCGTGAGACCCTCCCATTTGTAAGGGGGAAATATTAATAACTACTTTTTGGTCATTTGCCAGCTGAAGTCACTTGAAGCTTGTAGAATTATTTTGTTGGTATGAAACAGAGAATGATATATAAAAGTTGAGAACCATGAGTGGGTTTTGGTTTCAGATGTTTTGTCTGGTTTGCATAAAAGCAATTAAGAATTCTGACTAGCAGCTGACAATTTCTGCTGCTAGAAAATACTGTTTCAAAGGCAATGAAATCTTTGGGTGTGATCTCCTCAGTTCAAATAAATATTTTCAAACTTATTTTATATAGACGATCAGAATATTAACAGGTGTCTCCTTTCTCTTTCACCTCTCTGCCTCCAGTTTCTCCCTACAATGAATATGCCACAAGATAGATATCCATGGCACTATTCCACTAATATTAAGAAACTTGGTTTCCTTTCTCTCAAAAACCAGCTGATTAGAGATTCATGACAGACTGTTTGCTTTCAAAATAGTCAAGAAATAGCCTGACTGTCTGGGGGCTTGGTTTTGATGGGTTTGGGGGGAATGAGGAAGAGCTCCCTTCTCACTCCTCTTCAAATAGATCAAAATCAATATAGTTTTCTGATATATTGCTCCTTGTCTAAGTTTACTCATCACGTTGACCAAGGAGTCTGGAATGCTTTAAGTACCTTTATTGTGTTCTCATTTTCATTTCAGACATTGCCTTCCCCATCACCTCAGATGGAAGAAAGCAGAGCAGTCTCTGTGATGTGCTAGAGTGCCATTGTGCTGCCACTTTGTACACAAAGAAGAGTTTTCTATTGCTCCAGCAGAGTGATCATTTTTGCACCTCATTATTTCAAACCCTTTCCACTTCATTATAAAAACACCATTTGCTAGAGCTAAGGTAAGTTGCACAATAGCATATCTAGGCAGCATGAATTAATCAATAACAGCCTGTACAGCTGAGAAATACTATGTCACTCACTGGAAGGTGTAGGTTTCATTTCAAGCTGCTCTCCATCCTTCTAATTAAGTACTTTATAATCCATCTTCTACAAAAAGCCTCAGCTCCCAGGTATAAAAACAAACATCTCTGTTGAGAAACAGATGTGAATATAACTAAAGTAGAAACAAAATAACCTATCTGTAGGAAAAACAAAAAAATAAGAGAAAAATTGAGTCAAACATGTTACTCCCAACTCCATCTAGAATAGTTAGGCTTGACTCATATGCACCTGCTATTTTACAGTGTTCCCAAGCCTCAGGGTCACTTGTTTGATCCGGCAAGAAGAAAGGAAGAAGGGTCAAGAGAGCTTTCCTACCCATTCTTTTCACTGCCCAACACCTCATCTCATTGTCAAAGAGCACAGTCAGCTTGCAGCCTAGCACTCATGAGAACTCAGAAAGACAGATTTTAATTTCTAGGGTCACTATTGAACCAGAAAACTGTCAGGCTTTAAGGTTTATGATGCTATTTCAGCTTCACGGAGTGACCTGTGTGGGTTCTACATCCAGTATTCAGTTCACTAGCTGTATTTACAAAAAATTGACTTTTGTCCTTGAAATAGGCTGCTGTGTTCCATTCTGTATTGTGAGTGGAGATAATTTACACTACCTACCCAGAGCAAATCAGACCAGTGGGGGCCAGCAGAGCCCTGGGTTAATTGCTTCCCTTTCTGCCCAGAAAACTGCCAGTATGGAGCAACCCTGTGTGTTGGGGAAGAGCTTCTCTGGGTGGCACATCCTGGACCTTGGGTAGGTGAGAGAGACAAAAGGAGAACCAGGCTCCCTCAGGCTGCTTCACATGCTTGCCTCCAAGGTCTGCCAAGGCAGGTCTCCAAGGGCACATCCTGACACCTTGCAAAAAGCAGAGCAGCAGGAACTGGGTGCAGCAAGGAGGGAAGGTCTTGACACCCTGTCTAAACGGATAAAAAATATCATCACTGTTAGTGAGATGGTGCTGCCTTTGTGCTGGTATTTGACATACAGTCCTAGCAAACAGACTCTCCAAAGCAAACACCACCCATATTGCAAGCTGACTTCTGTAAGCTGCAATTTCCTCTCCTTAGCTGGCTGTTACAGGAATGCTGTCAGTATATTCATGCAAAAAAGTCCAACCACAAAAGCAAAAATTTAAAGAAAAAGGACGTTGCCAATGAAAAGCTGACCTGAGATTGATGAGTACTGTAGATGTTGGATGGCTCTGCTTCTAAATACACCTGAAATCAGCCATTAAATATTGTACAATAAAACTGTTCCATACTGAAAGTTTTGCCCATGCCTTAGAGGCCACCCATCCTCTAGAGAAGCATCTCCATTCAGCAGAATTACAGGACCACCACAAACAAATAAAACAAATCTATTAGGAGAGTTAGATGACCTTCAGGAGAACATCACCGTCTAAGAAACTTACAGATATAAAACTCAAAATTAGTGGGGTTAAAAGGCCTCACAGGTTTTTGTGTCCTTGATTGCTTCCTTTGAGCCAAGTCAGGCATGGAGATGAAGCACTGAGTACATTAATTGCCATTAAACTCGCTGTCCTGGCTTATATTTCTTACTGATTTGAGTAATTTCTTAGAACTGTAATTCTTTTAATGATTAGAATATTTCAGGAACCCTGGCCATAGGGTAGAAGGGACTTCATGAATGACTGAATCCACCCTCCTTTTCTTGAAATAGTGGCATATAATCCCAGTCACAAGACTTGCCAACCCGGGTTTTAAAGTAGTAAGGCATCCTGTTCCCTGTGCTCTGTGGATATGGCTTTCCAACATAGTGTCCTGATGCTTAAATGGTCCTGTTGTGGTCTTAGCAAGTTTTATAGAATATTTACTGTCTTTACAGCTCTATCTACAAAGCACTTCAAAAGATTCTCTGTTAAGACTTACCACAGTGAACCTGCTGACTCCATAATTCAAAGTAATTCCAGGTCAAACCTTTAATCCGAGAGACCACTGTAAGCTGCTTCTCACCCTTATTGAAAAGTTATACGAAACCATGAAGGAGGTTGGAGAGTTACTGATGATGTGCCATTTAAAAAGGCTCCATTAAGATTTGAGTATTTTTATCTTTTAGGGAAAAAAAAGTGTAGATTATAACTCTAAGGAGATAATTATAAGAGCATTCTGAGAGTCTTTTCACTTGAACTATATGGAGGAGAAATGGTAGAGCAAAGTATGGGAAAGAAAATACATTGCCTAAGCCTTTTCTTGAATAGGATCCTAACTACCCATGTCACAGCTGCAGTAAAGTGTCTCATGTTCCTGTGATTTGCCACTATAAGGGCCATATCATTTGCCAAAGTGTGCTTGTAAGAAACTAAATGGTTTCCAAAGGAAACTTTAGAATAAGACAGATTTTAGATTTGCATTTTTACCCTGATTAGTTTCTGTGAAGCTCCTTTGAAAACTTTTGTATCAAGCACAAATCCAAAATTATTGCCAAATGCAGATTGAATTTGGGAAGGTTTCAGGAAGGAAGCTCGGTTACTCACAGAAAGGGATGAAGAGACTGTTTACAAGACTGAGAAGGCAAAACAGTACTGAAAGAGAAAGAAAGTGGCAAAGTTCCAACATGCTGCACTTTGGACCCAATTGCTTTCTGCCTAATATGATGAGTTGTTCGCAGGCCTGAGTTGTTCTGTTACCCTGTTAGCTTGACCTTGGAGAATAAGCCTCAAATTAAGTGTAAGTAACAAATTAAAGGCCTGATCCTACACTCCCAGTTCCCTTTCACTTCAAGCTGAGGAGGGAGAATTGTATTAAGACCTATATTAATGTTGATCATGGTGTCATTCCTGACAGACATCTATCCAGAAAAACCCCAGAAAACTCCCACAATTAGCCTAGCTACTACAGACAATTTTGGACCACAGTAGAAAATGAAGTAGCAGTATTTCCATTGATCCCAGTAGCATCAGAGAACCTCAGTGTCCTGGTTTAGGACAAATTAGGGGAAGGTCTCCAGAAGGAGCCCCCCAGAAAACAAACCACCACCCCTTCCCCCCCCAGCTCTGGGTTTGAGAAGGAATTCCTCGGAGGAGAAGTGGAAAAAACCTATTTATTGACAAATAAACAAAAACACTCCCCAACACAAGGGAAAAGAAAAAAATACTCAAGCAGTTGCTGTGAGGGGAGGGCGCAGAGCTTGTGTCTCAGGTGTCGGGGACCCCCAGATATTCCCAGGTCAGGTCCGGAGCCGGTCCCATGATCTTTGGGGGGCGGGGGGAAGAAAAAAAAGGGAGAGAAAAAGGAAAAAAAACGAAAGCAGCGAAAACCAGCAAAAGCAAAAGCAAAAAGCACAGCAAAGCCTGCAGCAAAGCCGAGCTAGCAGCAAAGCCAAAGCTAGCAGCAAAAGCCAAAAGAACAAGTAGCCCCACCGTGGCAAAACAGCCCACCGATGTGGGGGCAGCTGTCAGACATAACAGTGCAGTACATAGAGATAAAGCTGCACGAGTGGGATAGGAGGCACCGTCAACCCAGGACACTCAGTCAGCCTTTCAAGACTCTTGTTTGCATATGAGTGTTTCTGCCAACTTGTATCAAGTTCTCATTTTCAAAGGGAAATAAATTTAACTTCACTCTATTTGTCCACTGCTGTAGGACTGCTCTGTTCTCCTGATGTATGTCACCACATTGAGTACAACTGTAAAGATATCCTAACACTTCCATCAGAAAGACCTTGGAAACATACAGTATGAATCTATTATACTTTTTTTGTCCATAAAGTATGGAAAGAGCCAAAACAAAATACAAGTACATGGAAAAGGCAGTGTGTAATAATCTAAACATACTGGCAAGCTGTAACACTGGGTATTCTCTGTAGAATGCCCAAAATTTTACTACTTACTAACAGGCCAAACAAACATCTTGGTCACTCTCAAGTTGACTTATGTTATATAAATACCAAAACACCACCAATGAGGAAGGACTAATATCTCGCTGGCCTAAAGAAGTTACTCACTTTTCTAGATGTGTTTCCAGGAAGTTGCTGATGGTAAATTACTGTTGTGTCAAATACCATGCACTCTCTAGAATAAACGCTTTAAATAAATAACTTTAGTTCTCTAGCATCAGAATCAAAAAGCACAGAGTTGCCATGAGACACAGGGAACAAAGCAGTTTTGGTAGTTGGCACTAAGAAGGAGATTCTCCCCTGAGTTATAGAGTCTTCAGAAAGGATGTAAAAAAATCTCAGGGAATAACCAGATGCATGAACAGATGAAAATATGTAGCTAAGACTAAAAACAGAAGAGTTTTTTGAACTTAGTGTTCCTACCTTTATCTGTATTCCTCCTAGAAAGGTTTTGCAGAGTTTCTGCAAGAGATTATTTCTGATTTTGAATTTGCAACAGCAGTTGTCTCCAATAGCACCTCTCTACAAAGCATGAATACACATTCAAGGAGCACAAGTTACCCCATAACAATACCTCAATCCATCCATTTGCTTTAGCACCACCCTGTAAAAGGATAACATATAACTGTTCAGTCTTCTACTTGCTCCCTTTTCTTCTTTCCAAGATAAAACAAGCATTTCACCTAAACTACTGGAAATTTCCTTGGGGAGACAGGATCACATTATGATGAAGCCCATCAAATTTGTTTTAGAACTATAAAATGCTGGGATCACACCAAAAGAATCCCTCCAGGCATGTGACATATTTCTCTTCCTATGCATTATATCTACAGTCTCATTCCAATACCGTGTACCAAAGCCTTTTCCTTATGCAGAGCAGCCAGGTAACACATGAGAACCCATGGAGAACACTTCTGACAGCTTCTTTGACAGATGCTCAAGACATACTGTTGATACTGTATTTTTTTATCTGGTTGAGATTAATAATTAAAACTGATTCAGCACTGAGAATCTTCTAATTTTGTACTGATCAGGAAAAAACATGTTCAACTATGAGATGACTAGAATCATTAAAATTCTATTTCAGGGAACTGCTGTTAAGTGATAATTTTTGCTCTTCAAATTAGAAGACAGGATTAATAATTGAATCCAAAGACTTAGTTATATATATTTGGTGGGTTTTTTCATAATAGAAAGAATGACTTGAGCAGAAATCCATTAAAATTTTTAGTGTTCCCATGCTAGTCTGATTCTAAGCTTTTCCATTAAGTAGCACAGTCATAATGGCATTAACCTACTTAAGCAGCAAAAACAGCACATAATTTTCAATTTTAATTCAATCTTTTAGTATGTGAATAGATACTGTACATCACTGACAATTCACATTCCTAAAGAGATTTTTCTATTTCATCATAGCAGCTTCACCTCCTCTTATACTGATATAACTGATCCAAGCATGTATAATTTTTTCCTCAAGAAAAATGACTCAGATTAATGAGATGGCAAATTTAAACCCAGAGCTGTAGCAATCAGCTACAGCTTTATTTACCTTAAGATAGATGTTTAGATATGAGCAGGAACTAGGGCACAATTACCCATGTACCAGCATATCAGCATCTTAAACCATGAGCATTCTCTCCAAATTATGAGTATGTTAAATATTGCACACATTGAAAATAAAAGTCCCACATAAAGAGTTGTCTTGGTTTAGGGCAAATTTGGGAGGAAATTTCTGAATGGGGTTCCTCTGAAAAGCAAATCTAAACAGCCCCTCCCCCCAGCAGGTCCGGGGAAAGAACTCTTTCAAAGAAGAGTGGAAAAAAGCTTATTTATTTAACAAACAAAATGCCCACAAGAATAAAGAATGAATAGTAGTAGTAGTAGTAGTAGTAGTAGTAGTAGTAGTAGTAGTAATAATAATAATAATAATAATAATAATAATAATAATAACAACAACAACAATATGAAACAATAAAACTTCTCGCTGCTCCGAAGAGAGATGGCAAAACTGAGAGTCCGTGCCAGGAGTCTGTTTATCAGTCCCAGTCCCTTCAGTGCTGGAAAAGGCCGAGTCCCGGCCCGGTGGGCCACGGGTGCAAGATCCCGGTGCTCCTCTGGGTTTTTTAGTCTAGAGCAGATTTAAACAGTTCTAAAGAAAAATAAAATAATAAAAAGAAACAGTCCAGGAAAGCTTCTTTGCCTCAGCTAGCTAGACTAACAAAGGGGACAAAAAAAAAAAAAACTCTCTCTGGCTGCCCTCCGTGCATCCGATGAAGGACAAAAAAAAAACCCACACAGTCCCAAGGACGAGAGCAGATTCAGAGGAGTGAGTTTGTTTCTCAAAACAAACTGCTCGCTTCTTCTTTCCCTGCTCACTCTCAGAACCAGTCTTAAAGGTACAGAACACAGAACAGACGATTTGGGGATACAGGCATCATAGTCACCCTAGGACAAGAGTATAAAATATATGGAAGCTCAGTAGAAATTAGGAGAGAAGAGAGAAGACTATGCAGCAAATATCCCTCTCTTGCCTCTCAGGAAAACCATATATATTTAAAAGGGACCTCCTTTTCTTGGGACTTGGGAAGTGTGACATATTTGTACCTACAGCCCCATCGAGCAGTGGCAATGTCTTGCTCCCTGCCCTCACGAGACTGCTGGGACATGTTGCTGGTGCAAACAAATGAAAATTCAGTCCCTGTCACTGCCATCCTCAGTGCCAGCCCTGCAGGGAGTCAGGAGTAGTACTGACTATTGTAGGCTCAGGGATCTCCAGGGGCCTTTCCCTTGGTGCCCCCTTCCATACAACTGTCCCTCTGTCACACTGTAGATACTACCATCAAGCTAAGGAACAGTGGCACCTTTGCATTTTTGTATATTTGTTAAAGGACTCCATCAAGACCAATAAAAGGCAGAGCACAGGAGTGCTGTGGTTTACTTGTCAACAGTACACTTTTTGCAAAAAGCTGCAGCACAGCAGCTGTGCAAGTGACAGGTGTAAATACAGCCCACTATTTTGAAACCCAACAGAAAGAAACCAGGCAGCAGGCTTGGACTGGTCAGGCTGAGCCCTTGTAAGGCAACACAGCACTGTCAACACTTGTTTTAAAGATAAATAGGCTGAAATCTAACACATCACTGTCCTCAGATGCAGCAAATTCAGATCTTGTCCACTCTTCTTTCTTGCCCACAGTCTATTCCACTCCCTGCCCCCACGTGCCTGCCATTGGCACTGCTCTCATCACTGCTTCCCCAGAAACTAAACAGCTTCTACACCTGATCACAGTGCTGAAGTGACAGCATCCCCTCCTACACAGAACAAGCTCTCTCTTTCACAGGTCCTCACCTGGCAGGGAAAGATGAAACAGTTCTTCCCACACCCCAGGACCAGGCATTTAATGTCCATGGTCCATCTCATCTCCATCACAAATCTACAGTTGCAGTACAGGGCTCTGAGTTCTGTTCTAACAAAATTAGTAACTCCAGTTTGTTGCAAACATGTATCTAGCAGACATTCCTGCCTCTATACATACAGCTCAGGAGTCTCCTATTTCAACATTGCTATTAGAAAGCAAATGTCTTTTTGGGGAATCTGACACTTCAAAGCCTTGATTTCCTTAGCAAAATGAAGAGATGTCAACATTTGGTACAAGAAACCATCTTGTAGAAGCTACTGACAGTCAGGCTTGTCATATGCTCTATTTACATCCTTCCTCCTTCTTCTCTTCCCTTAGTGGGTTAATGTCAACATAAATTCACAGGTCTTTCCATCTAGTAACAACAGCCACTTATTCACCATAAGCCCTTTTACAAAAAATACCATGGCAGAAGCTTTTGTGTCTCTCCGAGCTGCAGGTAGCCAAACCAAGGCAATGTCTAAAATATATTTTCTCAGACACTGGAACAGAATCCATGTTAATCAAAACACAAGCCTAGTCCTGTGCTCAGGTTCTATAAACTGTCCATAGATGACATCAAGGCGGCTCCAGAAGAGCAAGGCTGTCCTTCTGGCTTCTAAGTCTGTGTCACTGCTGCTCACAATGATGCTTCTTACCTATGCAATCTGAGCCTGCAAAATCATAATTTGGGACCATATTTTTCTGCAGAGAACCTTTTTCAAATTATCCCAGACTGAAAAAACTAAGCTATTTAAAGATGCTGCAAAATCACTTTGTCACTGTTTCACGCATTTTATTTTAAAGACCTATTAACAACCCAATTCTTTCTAGTAGAATGCTATTTTCATCTCAACTTTTCTTTTCCTTTGGGATCTTGAAAATAAGATTTCCCTATCTTTGCCTCTTTTTTTTTTTGTCTACTTCTATTAGATCCATGATGATTCATATTTTCCTGTGCTTATAAGAGAGTTGACATTAAAATGTTAAAACTAGTTTCTATTCCCTTTTTGTTGTATTTGTGCATTGGAGCCATTCACAATGATGTCAGCTCAGGTCTAGGCATTGTCTCTGATAGTTCAATTCCAGCTGAATTGCTGGAGCCAGCAGGACATTAACATTCATTTGATTGATTTAGCATACTCAGAGAATAAGATGGGTTTTGTATTCAGTGACACACATGAAAAACTGAAGAAATTATAAAGCAGTCCAAAGTTCTTTTGGAGTCACATATCTTTTCCTTCTCACATACCTTCCTGTACTTGAGAGCACCACCTAAATAATGGTCATTTCAATGCCAAGCCTTTCCTTGACAATTCTCATGAAAGAAAAATGAAAGAAAAGTGATATAAAACTATTGTTTAACATAGTTCATCAATGTAACAGATTTCAAGGCTAAAAGACCATATTATGCATTACCTTCTATAAATATAGGAGAATTTCAATTGTAATTTCTGCATTTTGTCCAACAATTGGAGAGAACACTTTTTCAAAGGTAAATACTTCAATCTGAATTCTGAAATAAGTATTAAAAATATAACACTTGATTGCTTTAAAGCTTTCTTCCCTTGTCCAATGCCTACCCTTATGACGAGGTTTTGGTGTTGTATGTGACTCAAGATGCACATGACCAACAAAGAGTTTGTGTCTTTTCAGATTCCAGATTCTTGAATGTAAAACTAAAGTGAAGAAGAGAATGCAGTGCAAAATTTTCAGAAGAGGTGGCTAAAGTTTGGCTCAGGAATCCATCTGCCTCCAAAAAAAATGCTGAGCTGAGCAGGTGCCTGTGAACTGAAGTGTTATAGATATATCTATATTATAAAGTTGGCTTTTCGCAAAGTGTGTGTTATATGAATAATAACATTGTATTAAGAATATAAGGTTTTTATTTCTGCTATTTGTAAAGAAAACTAGCCATAGTGGTAGTAGTTGATGTAGCATGCTTAAACTGTCTGGTTGGGATAACATCCAGTGAACGTGTAAAGAAGACCCTGCTATTGATACACCAACTATCAGCATCTACCACCTGAAGAAAGTACGGACCAAGGCCCAGACTGGAGGTGATAATGAAGACACAGCCAAGAAACACACATGCTCTAAAAAGGCAGACCCAAGGAGGGACCATGCAAAATAGTTCCTGGAATATGGAAAACAGTTTATGGAAAAATACGAATATTCAACAGACTGATGCAATAGAAAGGGTATTTAAAGACTGTCTCTGATGCAGCAAGAGGTGGACTTGGCTAAATGCCAAGTCACCTGGCCAGCTGTACTTTGCTTTTTTTCTATCTCCTAATTGTGTTACTTTATATTAAACTTATCTCTTAAAATCTACATAGAAAATGAACCTTGTTTTTCACAGAAGGAAGAAATATGGCTTTATTTTTTTGCAGACTAGAATTTCCACCTCACTATTTTATGACTTCAAAACAGGGATTCTGAAACTTTTCAACAATAGGACTGAAGACCTCAGCAGATATGTTTGTTCAATTATACACTTTATGGGCTGCATGAAACGATAGGAAGAACTGTACTGTAACAGAACATAGTTGCCATCTTCTTAAAATCCCTTTTCCTGCACCATCTCTGTTGGCTCCAATGGGGGTTCAGCTACTCAAGCTGAGTTTGCAGCCTTCAGACCATAACCCTACTTGACCCCTGTGACAGGACCTTTGATCCCCTAATACCGCAAAAGCTTATCTGCACTTCCTCCATGGCTAAGATAGGCCAGAATGGTTCGTCTTGGGATGAATTATCTCAGCTGAAAACATCCTTAGCCAGCAATAAACTTCCTTCCTTGAACAGTGAGAAAGGATAAGCCAGAAATAACTGACTGACAGACTTTTTACAACTATAAAAGACCATTATGACTTTTATGAAATCAGAAATCTCCCATACACTCTCTGAGAGCGTAGAGAGTTCTCCTTGATGTGGAGTAGTTCACATCAAGATACTTCCCTAGGACTGAGAGAAATTAGGAGACTCTTTGCACACCACCATTATTCATTGGTAAGTGACATTGGCTCCTAATCTATATTTGTAGTGGTTTGAAAGCAAAACAAGTAAGAGGCTCCAAGTCAGAAATACAATTTAATAATAAGAAAAAAAGTAAAGTAAAAGTAAAGTAAAAGTAAAGTAAAAGTAAAGTAAAAGTAAAGGTAAAGTAAAGGTAAAGTAAAGGTAAAGTAAAGGTAAA
>JANPWX010019214.1:1807-31663 GCA_024734555.1 Trochalopteron elliotii
CCCCCAGCGATTTCCAGGAGCAGCCCCGCTCACTTTGCTGCTCATCTGCAATAAATACAAATCCCTGACTGCTCACAGACAGCCCTGGGAGCTCCGGGAGAGCCGGACTGATTCACCAAGAGCTCTCGGGGTCAGGCAGGACGATGCTGTGGAAAGGTCAGAACCGCCAGCCTTGCCCATAAGGACATTGCTCGTGGGTTTATTTCTGTAATTTAAGGGGGAAAACAAACTTCGCTCAAAGCTTCTCTTGATTTGGGGAGATGACAGGAAAAGCACCAAAGAAACAGATTTAATGAGGGAAACAAAAACTTCGTGAAGGCTGCGGTTAAAACCAAGCATTGCCAGACCCAATAAAGCTCGGCTTGGCAGTGCTTGAATGCTCCACAAACAAAGAGAGGTTTGATGGCTTTTCAGGGACGTGAATGGGGTCCTGCTGTGCCATTCTCTGTCCCCAAACAGGGAGCCCCAGCACGCAGCGCTGAAATACAAGATAATCCAATTTGGGAAGCCAAAACCGGAGTGCTTGTAAATGGAGATGTGCTCCAAACACAGAGCCCGTGCTTAGGAAATACAGAGGGTCGGAGGTCCTGGCTCTGTATTTCAGGAGAAAACAGAACCCAAACATAAGAGAGACCAGCCCTATTTAATTCATAAGCTTAATTACATAGGAATTAGCTAGGTAATTAAGTTTATGAATTAAGGTAATAATTTGCTAGGAATTGCCTGGCAAACTGGAGCCGTGTTTGGGTGTGTACCTGCATGTCAGTGCCAGGGCTGACACTGCCTTGGTTCTGTAAAGGGGACGGGGGTTAGGAGAAGGAAAAGACATGGATGAGAAGGATGGAACTGTTCCTCTCCTTGGGATGTCCCACACACACCCTTGTCTCTCAGCAGGAGACACATGGAACAAGATTGTGGGAAATGGGTTTGTGGAGGATTCCCAGAGGCTGACAGAAGGCTCACACAGTCCTGTGCAAACTCTGAGATAAAATATCCTGACTGAGAAAGGCCATGGGATGGGACAGGCATTGCTGAGAGAGAAATGGGACTGGAAACAAGTTTCCAATGATGGCCTTGCAAACAGACTGGACACTCTGGAGAAATAGAACTGTGAAAGGTGCATTGTAGCAGGACCCACGAGGGGAGATTTTGGATGGTTGGCTTTAAGGCATCAACAGCATTGAGTGGCAAAAGATGATAGGCCAAGAAACTTTTATCATGGATTGTAATTAGGAAATAGTTTGGGTTCTGATTGTGATGGTGTGAATTGTAACATCTGCACTGTCCCACCCTTCTCATGAGACTGAAAATGGAATAAAAGTCTTTAAAACACCTCTCAGGAGCCCCTTCTCTGGGTCAGAGAAAGGGATAATCCCACAGTGGCCTTGGCCCTGCTGGGAATGGTTGGGTTTGATGGTGTGAGAGGCTTTTCCCACCTCACAATTCCCTGATTCCAGGACATGGAACACACCAGGTGAGGAACTGCCTGTGGGGTGGGAGGTGTTCCCCCAGGTAACAGCCTTGGTTAGGGCTGGGCTTTTAGGGGCCAGGATTAGTGTCTCCAAATGGGAACAGCAGGACTGTAAACAGGGCTTTATCTATGTATTTTTAAAATATAATTAAATATTTGTATCTATAATTGTATATTTATATATGTATTTGTATTTCTTCCTTTTTTAACGTAAAAAACACTTTGGTTCTTTCTGGATTCAAAGGCTCTAACAGAGTATCTGAAGTTTCATGAGTGAGCAGAAGAGTGCTGATGGCCTTTACCCTCCCTTCCCTCCCTCTTTTAGGTCTCATGAGCAAAATTTGGTAAAATGGGGCAAGGAATAAAAAGTTTAAGCAAGGTTTGGGTAGAGAAAAGGCCTCATGAGGTCCAAGCCTTTCATTTCCCCCTTTTTGGTGAAATCAGCATGGCTGGGAGGGAGTTCAGCACCTCTGTGACTGAGAGGGATTTTTAAAAAGAGTTTTTAAACAATTTAAAGTGAATATTTGCATTCAAAGAGGAGGTTTCAGTGCTGTGCCATGGGCAGGGACATTTCCCACTGTCCCAGGGTGCTCCAAACCCCAATGTCCAACCTGGGCACGGGGCAGCCACACCTTGTGCTCAGCTCTGCCTCTCCACAGGACAGAAATCTGTCCCACTCTGCTGACATGAAGTTTTTAAACCATGGCAGCTGTAAAAATTAATTTTTATGACCTGCAGTGTTTAATCTTATTAAATAATGACTTTAGGAGCCTGTTCCCTGGTGTAAGAGGATTAGGCTGCTCCACACTTTGTTTGTACTGCAGCGTGGAATCAGCTTAACACGAGTTTTATTGAATTTTTCTTTCCCAGCTTGTCTTAGGAGAAGTGGTTAAGCAGAACTCATTGCCAATTAATCTGCTGAGTTAGGGTGACTCGAGTGCTGCAGGGCTTTGTTGGTCCCCTGGGTGCTCCCCTGTCCCTGCTGTCCCTCCTGTCCCAGTGAGCATCTGCAGAGGGGGAGAAAAGCAGGAGAATCCCAGGATGGTTTGGGTGGGAAAGGAGCTCAAATCCCCCCCAGTGCCACCCCTGCCATGGCAGGGACACCTCCCACTGTCCCCTCAATGTCCAGCCTGTCCTTGGGCACTGCCAGGGATCCAGGGGCAGCCACAGCAAATCTGGGAATTCTATCCCCACCCTCATAGGGAACAACTCCTGCCCAAGATCCCTGTGGTGAAGATTTGTAAAGGACAACAGAACATCTCCACTTCTAAGTTAGAGGGGTTTTTCTTCACTGAAATAAAAATAAAAATAAAAAGCTGAAACCAGAATGTAGAATCTCAATTCATTAACCATGCCTTTAGACATTGGAGGTGATAATTGCTGTAGAACAGATCTGCAGAGAATCCCAGAACAGTTTGGGTTGGGAGGGACATCAAATCCCACCCAGAGCCACCCCTGCCATGGCAGGGACACCTCCCACTGTCCCAGGCTGCTCCAACCCCAATGTCCAACCTGGCCTTGGG
This sequence comes from Trochalopteron elliotii, assembly GCA_024734555.1. NCBI lineage: Eukaryota > Metazoa > Chordata > Aves > Passeriformes > Leiothrichidae > Trochalopteron > Trochalopteron elliotii. Next base: position 4,802 of record JANPWX010019214.1, read on the forward strand.
CACTGCCAGGGATCCAGGGGCAGCCACAGCAAATCTGGGAATTCCATCCCAGCCCTTCACAGGGAAGAATTTCTTCCCAATTTCCATTTAAATCTCCACTTTTCCAGTGGGAAGCCACTCCCTGTGCACCTCCCAATATCCCACATTCCAACCTGGCCTTGGGCACTGCCAGGGATCCAGGGGCAGCCACAGCAAATCTGGGAATTCCAGCCCAGCCTCTCTCCACCCTCCCAGGGAACAATTCCTGCCCAAAATCCCATCCATCCCTGCCCTCTGGCAGTGGAAGCCATTCCCTGTGTCCTGTCCCTCCATCCCTTGTCCCCAGTCCCTCTGCAGCTCTCCTGGAGCCCCTTTAGGTCCTGGCAGGGGCTCTGAGCTCTCCCTGGAGCTTCTCCTCTCCAGGTGAGCACCCCCAGGTGTCCCAGCCTGGCTCCAGGGGGGTCCAGCCCTGGAGAAGCTCCAGGGCTCCTCTGGACTCTCTCCAGCAGCTCCAGGTCCTGCTGCAGTTTGGGGACACAGGGCTGGATGCAGAACCACCAAAGAGAACATGGAATATTCCCCAGGTGTGCAGGGCCTGGTTAAAGCCCTGAGCAGGTGGGAGCCCTGGATCCACCCCCCAGATGTGACCAGGAGCATTTTCCATGTCTCCCTGTCCTGGATCCAGCCCTGCAGGCTCCGTGTGGGAGCAGCAGTGGGATCTGAGCTGCTGCTGCTCCTGGATCTCCCTCCCCTCCTTTCAGCTGCTCCCCCTGTGAAATGCAAACTGCATTAGAGAGGAGGCATCAAGCTGGGAGAGTGGAAAAAAAAAAAAAAAAAGAGGTTTATAAAAAACCCCAGAGGAAAATGGCATAAATTAGAGGCATTGAGAGGTTCCATTTCTTTATGCTCGTTGTTAATGTAATTTTTTTGCACTTCTTTCTCTCTAAAGAGATTGAAATTTCTACCAGGGTAGTATTGGCATAATATAATGAAATCAAACTCTTTCAACAAACTGTTGCTATAGATGACTTAAAAGCAGGAAATTAATGTGCTTTGAAGTGTTGTAATTGTGGTTAATAGAGGGGTACAGGGAGGATGAAAAAAAATACATTTTACTTACTTAACTTTTTCCTCACCTGAATTCAGTTTTGAGGCTAAGAGCAAGACATTTAAAATTCTCTTAATGCCTCCAAATTCATCTGCTCCTCTTTGTATTTCTGGATCACTCTCAAGTTTGCTTAATTAGGAATAGAAATAGGGCTGGAAAATGGAAGAGGCAGCAGCGTGAAAAAATTATCTTTTTGCAGGTTGTAGCAGTGCTGTTTGTTCTCACTGAAGCTCAGATTTTAGGGATATTTTAAAGATTATTAGCATGGAGACATTTGTTTGTTAAAGGTGTATTTTAATCAGATATTTATAAATTTTGGACTGTGTAAATAAATAAAAATCAGAATGAAGTTTCCTAGGTGGGGCATCTCAGCTTACCCAGGCTGTGCCCAGAGCTTGGCCTCTGCCATTGCTTGTGGAGGTGATAAAATCGTGGAGCTGCTCCAAGAGAGCCCAGACTGGGGCAGTCAAAGGGCTGGGAGAGCTGGGAATGTTCCCCTGCAGAGGAGAAGCTCCAGGGAGAGCTCAGAGCCCCTGCCAGGGCCTAAAGGGGCTCCAGGAGAGCTGGAGAGGGACTGGGGACAAGGGCTGGAGGGACAGGACACAGGGAATGGCTTCAAAGTGGAAAAGGGGAGATTTGGATGGGATTTGGGGCAGGAATTGTTCCCTGGGAGGGTGGGGATGGAATTCCCAGATTTGCTGTGGCTGCCCCTGGATCCCTGGCAGTGCCCAAGGCCAGGCTGGAATGTGGGAGACTGGGAGGTGCACAGGGAGTGGCTTCCCACTGGAAAAGTGGAGATTTAAATGGAAGTTGGAAATCAATTCTTCCCTGTGAAGGGCTGGGATTAATTCCCAGATTTGCTGTGGCTGCCCCTGGATCCCTGGCAGTGCCCAAGGCCAGGCTGGACATTGGGCTTGGAGCAGCCTGGGACAGTGGGAGGTGTCCTTGCCATGGCAGGGGTGGCACTGGGGGGGATTTGATGTCCCTTCCCACCCAAACCAGGCTGGGATATTGTGAATTCTAATGAAGAATTAGGAAATTGCTGTTTAAAATGGTATTTTCAGGGTTGTGAATCACTTCCCCAGTCTGTGCCTGTTCTGGGTGCCTCGCACTGAGCTGGGGCAGGGCTGGGGGAGCCCGGGCTCTGACTCACAGTCACATCTTCCACCAAATCATGACCTTTCTTTTAAGGCAAAACAGAACTGTTTGATGTAAGAGGAAATTTCTCCACGACATTTCTGTGGCTGGCACTGGGAGCTGAGGAGCTGGAGAGGAGCAGTCCTGGCTGTGAGCTCAGATCATCCTTCCACTGACTCAGGCAGGTCCATGGTCATCCCCAAACCCTGCCTGAGACCCTGCTGGGCCTTGGACCCTGCAGCCAAGGCAATTCCTGCACCTCCTTTAGTGGCAGGGGATGAGGAGAGGCTGTGGGAGCAGGAGCTGTGAGGAAAGAGGCTTTGCTGGGCCATTTTCAGCTCTGGCGTTCACTGAACTGTGCAGGGTTAAAGCCTGGAGCAATCCCAGTCACACCTGGGAGCATCCATGGGAATTTTTACTCCTTTATTCCTTCCCTGCAGCTCTGCAGGGTGTGAGGGTGACATCCCCTCTGAGGCAGGAGCAGCACGGCCTGGAGGGAAAACATGAAATGTTCCCAGCTGGGAGAGAAAACATGGAATGTTCCCAGCTGGGAGAGAAAACATGGGATATTCCCAGCTCAGACAGAAAACATGGGATATTCCCAGCTCAGACAGAAAACATGGAATGTTCCCAGCTCAGACAGAAAACATGGGATGTTCCGAGCTGGGAGAGAAAACATGGAATATTCCCAGCTGGGAGAGAAAACATGGGATATTTCCAGCTCAGACAGAAAACATGGGATATTTCCAGCTCAGACAGAAAACATGGAATGTTCCCAGCTCAGACAGAAAACATGGGATGTTCCCAGCTCAGACAGAAAACATGGGATGTTCCCAGCTGGGAGAGAAAATATGGGATATTCCCAGCTCAGACAGAAAACATGGAATATTCCCAGCTCAGACAGAAAACATGGGATGTTCCCATCTGGGAGAGAAAACATGGAATATTCCCAGCTGGGAGAGAAAATATGGGATATTCCCAGCTGGGAGAGAAAACATGGGATGTTCCCAGCTCAGACAGAAAACATGGAATATTCCCAGCTGGGAGAGAAAACATGGGATATTCCCAGCTCAGACAGAAAACATGGAATATTCCCAGCTCAGACAGAAAACATGGGATATTCCCAGCTCAGACAGAAAACATGGAATATTCCCAGCTCAGACAGAAAATGCAGAGCCTCTCTGGAAGGAGCAGATCCGTGGGGCTGAGCTGAGCCTGGCGCCAGGGCAGGGCTGGGATGAGCCCAGGGACTCAAATCACCACGGCTCCTCCTGCTCAGAGAGAGCCTGAGTGCATTAAACAGGACATGGGAGAGGGCAGGGGACTGCCAGCTGCCCAGTTTTTAATGTTTCTCCCATTCTGTTTTGTAGATTTGTCAATTTATTGGCCATTCCATCCAGCCCCTACTGGAGCACTTGCTGCTGAATCGATATAAAGATAATTTTAGTTTGCTTGCATGTAAAATTTATTCAAATATTGATAGCTCTCCTCACAATATGGCCCACATAGATTTGTCAGGACAAGGCAGCCTATTTCTGAAAGCGATGGTTAAAATTAACTGCAGGATTTCAGAGCTGGACATGCATTACTTGGAATCATTTTAGCACTTCAGGTTTAGAATCAGTAGCCCTGTTTGTAACTGAAATAACCATAAGAAGAATTCAGTAATAAGCACCATTGGCTGATGTTTAAAAGCTCTGTGTGTGTGTTCCTGGGGGAAGATGATCAGCAGAAGGAGGAAAAATTCCCATTTGTATTTGCTGCTCCTGTGGTTTCTTCTCCTGTTGTCTCGGATCTGTTTCTTTTTCCCCTCCTTTTTCATGGTCCATCCCCGTCAGTGGAGAAGTTTTTTCCCCAGGTTTGATGTGCCAGAGCCATGGTGGGACAGCAGCACCCACAACAGACCGAGCCAACATTCCCATCTTGCTTTTCCTTTTAAACTGAGGGGCTTCAGCCATCTCAATAACTTGGACTGTCCACGTTGAGCAGGACCTGGTGTCCAGTGGAAAGGAGGAGGGACCCTGGCGATTGTCTGAAGGTCTCCAGACCTGGTGTGGAGCCTCCCACAGCTCCTCTGCTGACCTGTGCAGGATCCCAGCACTGCTCTGGGCCATTCCCTTCACTCTGGGGTAGGTTTGGTCCACCCAGCCTCGGATGGGGGAAAAGCTGAGATTTGTGACCTCTTTGAGAGTGAGCTGCTTCCTGGGAATTTCTGAAAGCACTGATTCCTTTTCCAGGCTTTAAGGCTGAGTTCCTGTTTCAGGTTTTACTGTCTGCCAGTGCCAGTGGGACAGGAGTGGATGGTCCCACTGGGATCACTGGGATTGACCATTATTGTAGGACATGAAAGAAAGATGGGAGACTCCAAGTATTTCAGAAGGCAAAAAGCACAGAAAAAAGGCTTTATTGTCTAATTCTCATTACCTTTTATAAGGTGTATAACATGGTTGGTGGATAGGAATGACACCTTTCTAATCCCATGGGTTAAACCAGAGAAACAGCCAAACACCACCTGGAGAAAGATTGTTCGGAGAAAGGAGAGTTGTTTGCCAAGATTGTTTTGAGAAGAAGCTTCCTTGAGAAATTTTTCCTTGGGAAAAAGTCAGCAGCTGCCAGCAGGCTGAAATCTCTCAGACCCAGTGTCCTGGGCTGCAGTATGAGACATGCAAAAAGTATTCTATCACCATCTTCATGAACTGTTGAAACCAATTGCTGAAGCAGTGTTCTTCCAGATTTCCCCCTCCCTCTTCTGTTAATGGGTCTTTTGTTAATGGGTCTTCTGTTAATGGGTCTTCTGTTAATGGCCTGCTGCATGACTCACAGGTATCATAGTTATCTCTCTTTAATGGGCCATCAAGGACCCCCTGTAGGACTCATTATCCCATTGTGAGATGCTCCGCCCAGGGGGAGGAGCCAAGCATTCTCACCTGGATATAATCTGGGATTTGGGACAGTACAGGGGCCCTTACCCACTGGATTCCCAGAGGATCAGAGCTACCAGACCTTTCTACGGGATCACTGCTTCCATCATCCCACTCAGGTTGTATTCTGACTCTGACAGTGGTCTTCTGTATTATTGCATTTATTTTATTTTACCTTTTTTTTCTTCTTCCTATTAAATTGTATTTCTGACTTAGAGCCTCTCACTCGTTTTGCTTTCAAACCACTACACCCAGAAATATCAGGCCCACACATTGTCTTTGGGATATTGGCTTTCCCAACACTTCCCACTTCAAATACAACCCTCAGTCCTGCAGACACAACCAGGCTTATGCTTCAGGTACTTCCTAAGACTGACCAGACAGAACCAGATTTTTTTTTTTTCATTTCCATTTCCTTTTATATCTGGAACAAATTCAAATGTGTGAGAAGGAAAGAGGGACCAATCAGGATCAGATGTCAGATTAGAAGCTTGAAATAAGCTTGAGGGGAGGCAGGAGCACTTACACAACTTTTTCCAGGAAATCTCCTGAGAAGAAGAGAGATCCTCACGCAGCATCACTCTGAAAGCAGAATTACCTGTTTTAGATGGCTGATGAAAGCAGATGTGAGGGCTAAAAAACCCTCTCCACCTCTCTCTAATAACCCTCTCCCCCTCTCCCTAATCTTAATTAATAGCTGAACAAAATTCATATGGAATTTCCCACCTTGCAATGACACCTCTTGGAACCTTTGGGGAAATGTATCTTGAAGGGTTTTTTTTTTGACCAACACTCAAAATATGTTCTTACCTGTTTTTTCCCCCAAGTCTTGCTTTCTTTAAAGTGAAAATAATGAAAAAAAAAATGCTTTAACTCCTCAGCCCTTCAGGTGCCATGTCCTGCACTGAGGGCACAGAACTCCCCAGCTTCCTCAGGGCTCTTCATTTATTTGCCAAAGATCAAAAGGTCAGGCACTTCCAGCTCGGTGAAGCTTCCAGTGAATTACATCCTGCATAAAAATTTGCTATTTCCGAGCTCCCCCAGCTCTCCTGTGAGGATATCCTGCTCGCCTGAGCAGAAAACAGGCTGTGTTAGCAGCTTTTGTGAGCAATGTTCTCCAGGCCCTGCATGCAGCCCCAGCTCCTGGCTGCAATGCTGCCCTCAGGGGCCACCCACAGAATTTTTTTATTCCCATTTATTCTGCAGGAATTCCAGGGAAATGAGCTCCTGGCCAGAGGTGAGGTGTGCACTGTAAGGGTCTGTGTTGATCTGTGCACACAGGCAGGGTTTGAGGTTTCCCAAAGCTCCAGGAAAGACTGGACAGGCAGATCCAGAGAATCACGGAATGGTCAAGCTTGGAAAAGGCCTCCAAGATCCTCAAACTCAACCTTCAATCAAATCCCACCCTGCCCACTGACCTGGAGTCCCAGGTCTGATCATTTTGAACACCTCCAGGGATGGGGACTGGCAGCTCCTTCCACGACCTGACCATCCCTTCAGTGGAGAAATCTTTCCTCATATCCAAGATGAACCTCCTGAACCCCCCTGGGGCACTTTGAGGCCATTTCCACCTTCATTTCCCTCCCTCCTCTGCTGCTTCCCCTCTCTCCTCTGTCATTTCCCCTCTCTCCTCTGTCATTTCCCCTCTCTCCTGTCATTTCCCCTCTCTCCTCTGTCATTTCCCCTCTCTCCTCTGTCATTTCCCCTCTCTCCTCTGTCGTTTCCCCTCTCCTCTGTCGTTTCCCCTCTCTCCTGTCATTTCCCCTCTCTCCTCTGCTGCTTCCCCTCTCTCCTCTGTCATTTCCTCTCTCTCCTCTGTCATTTCCCCTCTCTCCTCTGTCATTTCCCCTCTCTCCTCTGTCATTTCCCCTCTCTCCTCTGTCATTTCCCCTCTCTCCTCTGTCATTTCCCCTCTCTCCTGTGTCGTTTCCCCTCTCTCCTCTGTCATTTCCCCTCTCTCCTCTGTCATTTCCCCTCTCTCCTCTGCTGTTTCCCCTCTCTCCTCTGTCATTTCCCCTCTCTCCTCTGTCATTTCCCCTCTCTCCTCTGTGGTTTCCCTGCACTCCATTGATGCCTTAAATCTCAGTTTTCATATTTTCCAGATCCTGTACTTCACTGGTGTGTAACTCTAAACTTCATACAAAGTGTCAGCAAGTTCTCCTCACAGCTCAGTCAGACAAAAAATCCTTTTCCAGCCCCAGAACCAAGGACACTGCTGCAGCTTCAGGCCCAAAAAGTGCAAACAACAGCAAATTGAGGGGAGCAAACTGAGAGGATGGGACTTCATAACCTGAAGCTGTAATTGGATAATTAAGCCCGATACAGAAATGGACCAAAACTTATAAAAAGTGTGAAAACTCCTGACCAGGTGCCCATCTTGGGTGTAGACCTGGCCAGGCTCTTGCACTGCCCAAGGTGTATCTTTTGAAACCCTTTTAATAAAGATCTGCTTTATTAATTCAGTTCTGTCCAGCCTCTGTCCCAGGGATCATGTTGTTCCAGGATGGTGCTGGACACTCTGTGCTGAGGGGAGAGACCCCCCAGCTCTCCTGGTGAACACCAGCAGCGTTGTGGGCTTGGATTAACCCAGCCCAAGGGCACAGCCTGTGCATGGGTGTGACACCCAGAGGTTTGGGTGTCTTCACTGAAGACCAGGAGCTGGGCAGTGTAAAAGTAAATCCTTTATTGCACCCTTAAATCAGTCCCATGAAGGCAGAGGTATCAGAGTCTGTAGCAGTGTGCAGAAGCCTTCTAACATAAAGTTTCTAAATTCCAAGCAGAAGCAGGAACAGCAGCAGAGGCCCTCAGTGGTCTGTGTCCTGTGAGCTCTTAGCAGCAGCAACAACAGCAGCATTGGTGTTTTTGTGAGTCCTGTGTGTGTGTTCTCAGAGTAGTGCATTTTTATTCTATTTTTAGCCAATCAGGCTTAAACATGAATTTCTCACAACAGTGTGGGGCCTATCCTAAGCCAAAATTGATGTGTGACAATTTTTCTAAATTCTTACCCAAATTCTAGGCATACAGCTCTATCTGTTCCAGCTAGGAATTTTCAGCAAGGCTACATTATTTTTGTGATAATGAATTTAATTAACGTTGCAAAAGGCAATGTTAACAAACTATAAACCAGGTATTAGGTCTTCTTCCTGCTGCCACAGGGTCTTATTTGTTTAAGGAACTTAGAAATCCTCTATTTATTTAAAACTAAACTCTTAATCTTTGTTCTGTGAGTGTTTTATCAATAGCAGTCACAGCAGTAACAGTGGCATTGGTGTTTCTGTGAGTCCTCTGTGTGTGTGTTCTCAGAGCAGTGCATTTTTATTCTATTTTTAGCCAATCAGGCTTAAAAATGAATTTCTTCCAATAGTGTTGGACCTATCCTAAGCCAAAATTGATGTGAATTGTGTAAATTTTTACACAAATTCTACCCAAATAGAACTCATCTGTTCTATCTAGGAATTTTCAGCAAGGCTACATTATTTTTGTTACGACTAGAGTTTAACTAACTTTGCAAAAGGCAATGCCACTAAACTTTAAAATAGATATTGGGTCCTTTCCTTATTTTTAAAACTTATTTTAAAACTTCACTTATTTTAAACTTGCGTTTCTACCTCGTGTCCATGTGGATTTATGTGCTTTAGTTCCTCTGAAGGTTCTCATTCAATCCTCACATTTCTGGGCACTCCTGGGCCAGTGTGGATTTGGCCCAGGGGGGTTCACACCCCAACACGGCTGTGTGCTCAGGCAAGGCTTTTGGGTTGTGGGTTGGAAATGTGATCATTTCCACAATGGCATTTCCAATTATTGCAAAACTGCAAATCCCCAGAACTGGCACCCAGCCAGCACTGAGGAAGAATGTGTGTGGGGAAATGGAGGTGCTGTGCTTGTGGGATCACTCCTGGAGCAGGAAGGGGTCCAGACATCTCCATCTTTTGCAAATCCTGTCCTGAATCTAGAAAATAATTCTAAATGAGTCTATTAAAAAAAAAGAATTCTGATCAATTTTAAAAGGAAAAATGGGACTTAATGTGAAAACATTTCGAACCATAGCAACAGTATAAAAATTATTTTTTGAGGGGGATCTTTTACAACTTAATTCTATCCCCATTTTCTATTTTTAACCTTTAATCAAATCTTCTGGCTTGTTGGGAAATACAATAAATCTTTATATCTCCAAAGCTTTTAAAGTGCTCACTGTGCCTGCTGCTCTCGTTCTGACAGGAGATTATCCTTTTGAGCCAGAAATTTTCTATTATTTGTGTCTGAAAGGGTTGAAAGTCAAAGTGGGGCCTCGGGTCCCATTAGCAGCAGCCCTGATGAAGTTGTGGGATGTGTGGAGGCTTTTCAAGGCAGGGACATTCTCCAGCCCCATTTTTGTCCTACAGCTCCTTTTCTTCTTTGGTTCCAGCCCTGCTGTCCTCACACAGCCCTGTCACAGGGAATTATCCAAACCTGGGGGTTGTTTTCTCCACCCTGTGCCTTCAGCCAGCGTTAAACCTGTCCTGGGTGTGCTGGGAGAGGTTCTGAGCTGGTTCTCAGGAGCTGCCCCAGTGCCTTGTCACAAGATCTCACACTTTTATAAGTTTTGGTCCATTTGCACATTGGGGTTTAATTGTCCAGTTCCAGCTCCAGGCTGTCAGGTCCCATCCTTCCTGTTCCTCCCTCCAGCCCACCCTTGTTTGTGCTTTTGGGCCTGAAAGTTGTCCTTGGTGTGTAGCCCTGGTTTTGTGCCTGAGGTGTTTTGGTTTTCTTAAATTCTTTTCCCAGGGAATTTTCTGTAAACAGGAGAAATGTTTTTGTAACTGTACCTTTGTTATTCATTCCTTTTCCTAGGAGGGATTTCTTCTTGCTGTCCCTCTGCTCTGAGCAATGTGAGTGAAGAGGTTTGTCTTTGTGTCACCAATCAAACTGGTCTGTGTGGAATAGTATAAAAGGGAGACACATCCCGAAAATAAAGGAGTCATTTTCAGCCTCCTGAATCTCAGAGTCTGTGTCGTTGTGGTGTAAAACAGAATCACTTGGTGTCCATTTGGAAAAGGATTTGTTTTGTGCCCTGCTGTGTGCAGAGCTGAGTGACACTGACTGTGAGCTCAGGGCTGCACCCCTGGGCAGCACAGAACATGAAACACAGCAAAGATAAAACTTCAGGCATCACCAGCACCATCACCAAACCTGAACTGAGGGGATTTTGTGGAACCACAGCATCACTGAGATGCAGAAGATATCCCAGATCATCCCAAGCCTCACTCAAATACCACCATGTCCAGTAAACCCCATCCCAAAATTCCACATCTGCTGGGAACTCTCCCAGGGCTGGGGGTTCCACAGTGCCCTGGGAGCTGTGCCAGCCTTGAGGGCTGTTTCAGGGGAGAAATTTCCCCCAATATCCAGCCTGAACCTCTCCTGGCACAACCTGAGGCCATTTCCTGTTCTCATTTTGGTAGATCTGGGAGAAAAGGCCAACTAACTCATTAACTCCTCCGTAGTTTATTATTGATAAAAACATTTTCAATCATTGAGTCATTAATTTTAAGGCATTGAAACTCAGGATTTCCTGCCTGACTTTTTCTGCTTCTTATTTCCTATCTGCTCCAAGGCTACTCCGGGGCTGGGGTAACTTCTTTTTCCTCTTCCCACTTTGAAATTAACCACTCCTGTGTTCCAGTCTGTTGGATGCTCAGAGGAGCACAAGGGAGGAGCACAAACCCCAACCCTCCAGCTGCAGAAGTTTCACCCAGCACCATTTTCCTTGGCTGGAAGAGGGAAGGTGGAGCTGCTGGAGCCAACCTCTGGGATGGGCATTGACATTTGGGAATGGATTTGTTGATGTGGGAAACTTCATCCAGGTAATCCTCTGTGTTGTTGCTTTATTTCCTGAGAAATATTTCTTTTGGGGTGGCTGCTTCTTTCTGGAGAGCCGGACGTGAATAATGCATTTATCAGCTTATTTCAAAGTATTTATTGGGTTATTTCAGTGCATTTTAGGATGTTTTCAATGCATTTTTAGGGTGTTTCAAGGCCAGGGCTGGGGCACCCCCTCGCTCTCTCCAAATGATGGGAATCAGATCCAACAGCTCCTACTGTGAAAATTCAGGGAAGCTGCTGCAGCTAAAACAGGAGATTGTGATCCCTGAGTGAGCAGAACCATGGGGGGAGTGGGGGGACAGGAGGCCCTGGAGCTGCCCTCTTGAGCCACATTTATTAAATCACTTCCACAGCCTGGAAGTTCCCATGGCTGCTTCATGTTCCCTGATCTTGTTAATGCTGCCTTTAAATTAAGCTTTAAATTCAGCTTTAAATTCTTGTAACTGTCAAGCTTTGCTTACGGATTTTGAGCACATGTGAATTCATTTCAGACAATTGCCTCAAAAGTGGGAAAACACAGCATTTGTGCAAGGCTCCTACAATATTTTGTTCTGAACTTAAAAGTCTGACAGTTTCACACAAACCATCAACACTTTGAGTGAGTAATTCTGCTAAAAATAACTCCTACCTGAGAGGGAAATGATTCACCTTTAACGTGAGTCAGCCCCTGGACTTCAGAGCCCCCAGGATTTCTCTCTAGCAGGGCTGGGACCACGTCCCACACACTCCTGGGGAGATGAGGAAACACAATCCCAGCCTGGTGTGGGCTGGGGGGACCTTTGGAAGTGTCCCAGGCCAGGCTGGACAGGGCTTGGAGCAGCCTGGGACAGTGGAAGGTCCCTGCCAAGGCAGAGGTGGCTCTGGGTGAGCTCCAAGCTCCTTTCCAGCCCAAACCAGGCTGGGATTCTGGATTTTATCAAGGTGCAGAAGATGGAGGATTTGGGGTGTTGTCTTTATTCTTCTTCTTCACCTTCTTCTGTGGCAATTTCAGGCACACGAAGAGCGAGGCAGGCACAGCAGGTCAAGGGAAAGCTTTTCTATTTTAATTATCTAACTCCATTCTTATATACATTTGTACAACAGGCAAGAGATTGGTTACACAGGTTGCCACCTCTTTGACCTGGATGGTGAACATCACCATCCATCACATTCCTCCTCCGAGAGCAGAAATACGTAAACAATAGATAATTTCTAAAAATTTACATTGTTATCTTGAAGCTGCCTGAGAATCTGCACTGCAAGATTTCAAACACTTGCAAGCAAGAAAACTGAGGGCAACATTCTTCTTCCTTTAGTATGTACTAAACCCCCAAATTTTAAGTTTCTGGGACTCCAACATCCTGGTTGTTCCATGCTGATGTGTCTGTGCACAGGAGGGACTGTCCAGCCTCAGGATGGTGTGGGGCTGGCCCTGCTCCCTCCTCCTGCTGCTAAATCCCAGAGCTCCCAGCTTTGGAGACATCACCACAGGGATTTTCCAATTCTGACCTCAGACCAGCAGTGCCCAGAGTCACCACAGATTCCCTTTGCTGCAGTTCTGGCTGGGATTGCTGATAAAAGACATTCCTGAACACCCACACGCACCACGGACGCACCACCTCCTCAGAAACAGAACAAGTTCATTGAAAAGGTTTGGCTTTCACCTCCTGGCCAAAAAAACCATTTTTTTTTTCCAGCTGTTTCCTGAGGTGTGAACCACTCTGGCCTGAGTGACAGGGCTGCACCAGTTGCTGAAGGAAATTTCGTGTTGAGCCATGTTCAGATGGATTTAATGACGCCTGAAGGGCTGTTCCTGCCTGCCTGAGTGCTCCAACCCCATGGAGAATCAGAGAAACCTGATAAGTGACAGGAGGTATTTAAGGGAATTGCAATCCCGGGATTTATTTGCCACGGATCAGTTTAATTAGGAATGGCATTGTGCTGATTGGAAGCTGTGCTCTGAAGGACTCGTTCACTTTGCTTTGGATGTTAGAAATGCATGGAATTCCCCAAGGCCCTGCGTTTGGAGTGAGCTAATCCTGCTGGTGGAACAAGCACTGCCTTGGCACTGCTGGGGGAACACTTGGATCCGTGGGCTGGGAGGGCTTTTCCAACTGAAACCATTCCAAGTTTCTGTGAAGATGGAGCTGAACTCTCTCCTCCTGGCTCATAGGGAAAGATCTCACCGAGCTCACCCCGAGGATGTTTCGGGCAGAGGGAGCTGGAGCTGACAGTTCATTAACAATGAATGGCCTGGGCTAAGCTGACGTTGCCCAATGGGCCATTAAGCAAAACCGCTGCCAGCAGCTTTAAACCCTCCTGCCTTAAGTGACTTATCCAGGAGCTTGGATCCCAGGAATAAAGCAATTCCTGGAAGAATGCACTGGGAGAGTTTCCCTGAGCTGCAGAATTTGCAGGGACCCGTTGCTCAGCACAGCCACAGCAACACTTTACACAGCACAGTTCTGTGCCAAACCCCAAAAGTTCATTTTTTTATCCAAACATTGACACTTTCTGGGGGTGTTGGTGGCTGCCCCTGGATCCCTGGTGGTGCCCAAGGCCAGGTTGGACATTGGAGCAGCCTGGGGCAGTGGGAAATGTCCCTGCCATGGCAGGGGTGGGAATGGGTGGGATTTTGGGTCCTTTCCCACCCAAACCATCTGGGATTCTGTGGCCCCAGGAAAAGGTGCTCCCTGGAGAACAGGAATTCTCCCCTGGCACCGAGTTCAGGGCTCAAGAGCTGCAGCCCCAGGTGGGTGAGGAGCAGCTTCCCCTTCTCCCTCAGCTCCTGCAGGAGGAGTCAGGGACAGCCTGGTCCAAACCCCTCTGCCGTGCCTGGCATGTGGCAGGGAGGGAAATCCTCATAGGAATGAGAGGGCTGGTAACTGAAACAATGAGATTGGAATTAAAAATTCCAGGTTTCAGATCCAGCGTGGGACAGGAAAGTCTGGGAAAAGCAGCAGGGCCAAAGCTGTGTCTGTGTGCTGGGCCCTGCCTGGGGGGAGGTTGGTCCCTGGGGATGCAGAGAGGGGCTGGGGGTGTTTGTGCTCACATTAACACAGGACTGGGGGTGCTGGGGCACAGTTTCACCCTGTCCCTGTGCCACGGGGAGGGCAGAGCCTCAGCAGAGACATAAAGGAGCCCCATCCCTCAGTGGGGCTGGGATTGGGAACATGGAACTCTGATCCCGGTCTCAAATTCAGAATTGCACCCTGTTATAGATACATATTATAAAGTTGGCTTTTTGCAAGGTGTGTGCTATATGAATAATAACATTGTGGTAAGAATATAAGGTTTTTATTTCTGCTATTAGTAAAGGAAACTAGGCACAGTGGTAGTAGTTGATATAGTAATTGCTTTAACTGTCTGTTTGGTGGGGAGAACATCCAGTGAACATGGAAAGACCCTGCTATTGATACACCAACTATCAGCATCTCCCATCTGAAAAAAGTCTGGACCAAGGCCCGAGCTGGAGGTGATAATGCAGACACAGCCCAGAAACACACGTGCTCTAAAAAGGCAGACCCAGGGAGGGACCATGCAAAACAGTTCCTGGAATATGGAAACTAGTTCATGGAAAAATATGAATATTCAACAGACTGATGCAATAGAAAGGGGATTTAAGGAATGTCTCTGATACAGTAAGGTGTGGGCTTGGCCGTACTTTGCTTTTTTTTCTATCTCCTGATTGTCTTACTTTCTATTAAACTTATCTCTTAAAATCTACATGGAAAGTGAACCCCGTTTTTCATAACCCCAACATTAAAACAACACTTCAGTAAAAAAGGGAAAACTCCAATTCTTTCAGTCTGAGGTTTGCAGAGCCTGCTCAAAACAGGCATGGGGGAATTTGGGAGGGGCTGGAGTTTTGCTTTTGGTTTGTGCTGGTGACAAAGCCGTGGAAGTTTTCAATGTCACTTGAAATACTTTAAAGACAATTAATCAATACATTAATGACAGCTGCCCCTTTGTGCAGGCCGAGGTAATTGGGCTGCAATTCCCCAGCTGGCTGCTGCAGATGTCCCTCCTGAGCTGGGAAGGGACAGGGAGAGGAGCAGCTGTGGTTCCCCAGAGTGGGAATGGGGCACTGGGAGCTCTGTTCCCAAAATAAGAGTGATGTCTCAGGTGTATCTGCTCAGTTTTATATAATGGAGTTTTTTCATACGTCATGGAGGGACAGGACACAGGGAATGGCTTCCCACTGCCAGAGGGCAGGGCTGGATGGGATTCTGGGCAGGAATTGTTCCCTTTGGAACAATTTTGGGTGGGCAGGACGTGGCACAGGGTGCCCAGAGCAGCTGTGGCTGCCCCTGGAGCCCTTTGGGGGTTTCCTGGGGCTGTGCAGGGCCAGGGGCTCCACAGCTGCCATGGAAAGAGTGATTTGATGGAGATTTGACTCTTCCTTGGCTTCTTTCTGTGCCTCCCAAAGCCTGAGCTCAATAATCTGGGTGGCTTTAATGTGATATCCAGCCCTGTGCCTGTGCTGATCGATATTGGTAATATCTGTTCATTGGGAGATTTTCCAGGAGCCAGAGCATTTGTTCCACACTCAGCCTAAGCCAGCACTGCAATTTTGTGTGGGGATTAGTTTGAGGCTCCAGCTACACAGTATTTTCCAAAGCCCAGCTCTTCGTTGCCTTTAGCCTGATATTGATCATTATTTTTATTATTATTCTTATCTGCAGTCCCTGGCAGTGACCTGTGCTGGAGACCACAGCTCCTGGAGCCCAAATCCTGCTTGGGGCAGCCCAGAGCAGCTGTGATGGAGAGGGATCAGGACCTGGGAGAGCTGGATCAGGACCTGGAGAGCTGGGATCAGGACCTGGGAGAGGTGGGATCAGGATTTTGGAGAGCTGGGATCAGGACCTTGGAGAGCTGGGATCAGGGTTTTGGAGAGCTGGGATCAGGGTTTTGGAGAGCTGGGATCAGGATTTTGGAGAGCTGGGATCAGGATTTTGGAGAGCTGGGATCAGGACCTTGGAGAGCTGGGATCAGGATTTTGGAGAGCTAGGACCAGAATTTTGGAGAGCTGGGATCAGGGTTTTGGAGAGCGGGGATCAGGGTTTTGGAGAGCTGGGATCAGGACCTTGGAGAGCTGGGATCAGGACCTTGGAGAGCATTTCCGCGGGGAATGTGTCAGGGCAGGTTTTCCCTGCTCCACCCAGGTGTTTTCCCTGCTCCATCCTCACACACACAGGGTTTGGCAAGTTTTCCCTGCTCCCCACCCCAACGACGGCGGCTCAGGCTGCAGGACACCCCCCCCCCCCCCCCCCCTGCTCCGTTTTCTCACCAATAACAGTGCTTCAGTTCACAGTTACACTGGGAACTGAAATGTTTCAGCAGAAGTGTCCTCTGCTTAGAGGAATTGTTTTTCAATCAGGAAATTTGCTTCTCTTTGCCCTAAATTATAGAAGGGAAATATCAGTGCCAAGGGATAAATTCAAGTAATGACACTTTGTAAATCCCCAGGCCTGTGGCAGTCAATAAGGTGAAGGAGGTCCTGGTTTTTAGGTTATTTCCAGCCCAGGTGATCTGACAAAAAGCTGCTCTACAAGTCATCCAACACCTTTCCTGGGAGGTCTTGTGGAATTTTTGTGCTTGGCTTAGTACTGACATTTAAAGCTGGTCTAGAGCAATTATTTCTGGCTTTCCTCTATGACATGAAACCCTTACTAGGGCAATTCTGAAAGGAGTTTTCTCTATTATTTAATCCCGTCATATATGAGTGGAATAACTGGGTTTTATTGGGAGGTTTGGGACACTAATTTTAGGTGAACACATTTTCTGCCAGTTCACAACCACAGCAAGGAGAGCTCATCACATAATCCCTAAAATGCACCAAATATGTGGGGATAAAGCTGATTCTGAGGTGTCCCCACTTCAGTGGTGTCTGTGAGGGAAATAACACTGGTAAAGTTTGTTCAGAGGCTGGTAAATGGCAGAACAGCAATGGTGCCATGCAGGGGGAATTTGCAGCTGCTGATGAAACCTCTGGAGGCCAGGAAAACACTTCCAGTGAGAGGAGAAGGCTGGGATAAAGCTCCCGTGGGAACTGTGGGAATTGCACACTGGGAATAAGGCTGGACAGGCTGGCTCAGACAAACGAGTCAGAAAAGCTTTAGCTGGGGGTCTGTCTCTTGGGTTTTTAGGGTTTTCTTTCTTCCGAGAGTCAGGTTGGTGGTTTGGGGTGGTTCGGGTGGGTCTTTTTTGCCCTCTGCCCTCTGAAGGCTCTGAGTCTGGCATGAGAATGAAGAGGAGTCTCAAGGCCTTGTTGTTTCTTGGTTTCTCTCGTGTTTATTATTTCTTATCTTACATTTCTCTCTGTGCCCGGCTGAGATGTTCACAGCAGCTCAGACACAGGTGACTCCCCCCGTGATGGGAGGTCACTGCCTCTTATACAGATAATTATGTACTTATTATTTACAATTCCATGCCAGTGCCCATCACCTGTACTAAAAGAGTCATTTCTACTCTGACCCAATCCCCTCACACTACTTTGTGCCCCCGTCCCATCAGGAGATGGAGGCCAAGAGAGAAGAAGAAGAACCCAGGGCACCGCCCTAAAATCTCCATCTTGTCCCCAAGTCAGCTCCATTCTAAGAATCCCAAAACTACCAAATTTTCCACCCTGTGCTGTGCTAAACTACTGTTCTCACACCTTTGTGACTTGTAATTCTTCTCTCAATGTTGGAAGCTTTTTCCATGGACTGAAGTCAAAGCCTGTGTCTTCCTGGGCTCTGTGCCAGGGAACCCCTCTGGACAGACCCCCCTGTGCAGGATTCAAACCCTCTTTCTTGGGTCCCAGCCTCTCTGCCGAGCTCTGTGACCATCCAGGGCAACCAAAGGAATGCCCTGGACTCTGACATCCTGTCCAGCCCTATTACACACCAATGCTTAAAGTTCATCAAGTTTCTCCTGAATAGCAATTACAATAATTAAAACACAGCCACACATCCCTGCTGCTGGCTGCAGCCCATCCACTGCTCATCCCATAGCAATGCAAATGAAGGCAATTTGAATTTGGAGTTGTAATGCAGGTAAATAAAAGGAACACCCGTGTTAGGTGGCAGCCCCGGCTTGTTTTTAATGGGATTGGCAATTACTGAGATGGATGGCTTTGTGGAGAAGGCTTGGGCTGTGAAATGAAGGCTGGGGATGATGGATGCTGAGGCCTGAGCTGGCTCTTTTCTCCCTGCACCAGCAGCTTCCCTGCACAGCTCCTGCCCCTGCATCCCCCTGGAGTCTGGGGGATTCCAGAGCCCCCTCCTTCCCATCTGGGCTCAGCTTCCCCGTGCTCAGCAATAAATAAACACTGGGGCTGTTCTGAAGGACAGGCTGTTGACGCTGTTTTACACCACAATGACACAAAGAGTCTGACTTCAGAAGGCTGAAAATGACTCCTTTACTCTCGGGATGTGTCTCCCCTTTTATAGTATTCTACACAGTGGAATTCTACGATTGGTGACAAGAAGACAAACCTCTTCAATCACATTGGTCAGGCCAGAGGGACATCAAGAAGAAGTCCCTCCTAGGGAAAGGAATGGAAAACAAAGTCACAGTTACAAAAAACATTTCTCCTGTTTACAGAAAATTCTCTGGGAAAAGAATTTCAGAAAACCAAAACACCTCAGGCACAAAACCCGGGGTACATCATGCCATCCCCATCCCATCCCCATCCTATCCCCATCCCATCCCCATCCTCATTCCCTCCCCATCCCATCCCCATCCCCATCCCATCCCCATCCCACCCCCATCCCATCCCCACCTGACCCTGTTTTACACCACAACGACACAGACTCTGAGCTTCAGAAGGCTGAAAATGACTCCTTTATTTTTGGGATGTGTCTCCCTTTTATACTATTCTACACAGACCAATTTGATTGGTGACAAGAAGACAAACCTCTTCACTCACACTGGTCAGAGAAGAGGGACATCAAGAAGAAGGTCCCTCCTAGGGAAAACATGTAAACAATATTGCTGTTACAAAAACATTTCTCCTGTTTACAGAAAATTTCCTGGGAAAGGAATTTCAGAAAACCAAAACACCTCAGGCATGAACCAGGGCTACAGGCTGTCGCTGTCACCCAGTCTGCTCCGTGTCCCACAGGGTGTTTTCCTTTGGATCCCACTTTGGGTGTCCCCAAACCACCCTGACCTGACACAGAGTGCCCAGATTTGCTGTGGCTGCCCCTGGATCCCTGGCAGTGCCCAAGGCCAGGTTGGACATTGGGCTTGGAGCAGCCTGGGACAGTGGGAGGTGTCCCTGCCATGGCAGGGGTGGCACTGGGTGGGATTTCAGCTCCCTTCCAGCCCAAATCATTCCAGGATTCCCTGACTCTCTTTGTCCCCAGGTTTTCCAGGCAGTACAGTGAATTCCCTCCTGAACCCCTGGCTGGGTTTAGCAGGGCCAGGCCTTGGATCCAGGCTGCTGCCCTTTCCCAGAGCAAGGACACAGCTCAGCTGCCAAACTGCAGCACCAGGATCTCCAGTGATCTCCTGTCCTAAATTCAACAGCCCAGACCGTGTGGGGTAAGCACCTAAATTCAACAACCATGTGGGGTAAACACCATCCCTCATTCCCGTGCTCTTCTGTTCCCTTCATGCAGCTCTGTTGCTTTGATATTTTTTAGTTTTTTGGTGTTTGCATGGAGTTTCTCACAGATTTTCAGGCAAACAAAGTGATATTTACATTCCTCTATGGAGGAGGGACAATTGATGGGCTTCTAGTTTGACCAGTGTGGCTGGAGAGGTGTCAATCCCATTGTCCAATCCGTGGTCATTGTCCAAAAATCTATATAAATAGAAGTAGGAAAATAAACTTCCCTCTTTTTGCCCTGATGACCTGACTGTGTGAGTGTCATTCTTTTTGTGTCCTATAATGACACAGCTCCAGCCCAGCCTGGGTTTGGCCCAGGGCAGTTTGGCTCAGCACATCTTGGCTTAAACCCTGCCTAACTCTGAAAACTCGACTGGAGAGAGAAGAGCTCTCACTTAGAGTAAAAGTAAAATACTGTGGAGTGTGAGGATCTCACCTGTATCGTTTGTAAGGCTGGGGAATCCATTTAAAAGATGAATCATTCAATATTAACACCCCCTCTCCCTACGAGCAGGAGTGGGTAATGTATAGCCCAGGCACAGGCTCTGCCTTTCCCTGCAGCCAGAATTGCCAGTGTTTATTTATTGCCAATATCACCAGCAATGTCCTGGGCCTGCGTGAGCCTGCTGCTCACAAACCACTGGAATGTTTCTAGATGAAATAGAAGATGGATAAAAAGGATCTTTATCCTGTCAGGTTGATGAATAATTACAGGATGGGAGCGACTAAAGAGCTGTGCTTGATGCAGGTCTCACTGTCAGAGTTAGGGCTGACAGAGAAATGGGGTTTTTTACTAGATTAACAAAAGCTGTGTTTACAATCCAAAAATTGACTGGATGGCCCCAGTCCTTTATAGGGGTATTAATGCACGTTTAATTCAGATATATGGCATTGATCTGGGTCGTGCTGAATAGAATGGAGCTTCCAGCATGATGGGCCTCTCCAAAGGCTCTCCTCAGGCTGCCAGGATTTGCCTGACTCTGGGTTTTCTGAGTCTGTTTTTCTGCAATTAATGACAATCTATGAACTCCCCTCGGCTCAGGGGCTGCCATTGGAAATCAGTGCTTGTGATGAAGCTGTGCCAGGCCAGGAGAGTCCCTTTGGGGCCACATTTCCAGCCCTGGGCTGTGTCCCTGTGTGTGTTCCTGCAGCTCCTCTGGCTGACTGAACACTGAAATCCCCAGTTTGCACCCCCGGAGATCCCAGCTGGGAATTTAGTCCTGGAGATGAGCCTGTGCTTGGAGTCACTGAGCTCTGCAGGGTTTAAAACCCCACAGAATTCTCCCTGGAGCGTGGGAGAGCACAGGGCCCACGTGGGGATGGGGCAAGGGGGGACAGCCTTGAGCTGAAGAGGGTTTAGGGTCTGCACCAGGAAAAATCCCTCCCTGGGAGGGTGGAAGGCCCTGGCACAGAGCAGCTCCACTCCTGGAATGTCCCAGGCCAGGCTGGGGCACCCTGGGACAGTGGAAACCCCAGGAGTGGTCCTGTTGGTGCTCCTGAGTGCTCTTTGCTGAGCTCAGGACTTTGCTCTCAGGGAACAACATCTGCCAACACCAGGTGAGAAAGGATAGAGGTAAAATACCCCCTCAAAGCCTCCAGGACGAGGTGGAGCCAGTGTGATGTGCTAAGTGCCTTTTTTGAAGAGCATTTCGTTTGGAATTTCGCCCAGAAAGTGCACCTGCCCCAGCAATTCACACCTCATTGGCTAAGCCTAAGGAGGGAGGAAATGAAGGTGATTAATTAAGGAAAAATAAATTAGCCTCACTTTGTGTGGACTGTGGCTGAATTGCCTTTGTAGAGAAAAGCTGTCGGGGGCTGCTTTGGCCCTGGATTCTGAACCAACAACTGAATTTGTGTGTGATGGGAGGCCAGGGACCGGCTCGGGGAGCTGAGCAGGGTTTGCTCAGGAAGGGAAATGTTCACTGCAGCTCACAGGGGCTCTTCCCCCGTGCTGCCATTTGTCTTCCCATAAGGTTTTGTTCTCACTTCGTTCTGTGCTGAGGTTGATGCTAAAATTGCTATTTTTGAGACGTAAGAGCCTAAAGGAAAGTTAATCGCTCATGAGAGTGGATAAAACTTTCCTGAAAGTATATTTATTTGAGGGAAAAAAACCCCTTCTAATGGTGGTTAGGCTCTGGGTGGGATTTTCTCTTGATGCTGGTGTAAATCAGGAGCAAATCAGGAGTGCTCTGGTGTGCCCTTGGGAGCTGCACAGGGGGATGGTCCTCGAGTGCTTTCTGTGAACCCCTCAAACCATGACAAACAGGCACGTCATGACAAACAGAGGGGTCCCTGTGTGTTGCTAGAGGACATGAAAGAACTACACTTATTCGTCAAGCTGAGAAGAGAAAAAGAAAGTTTATTTTGGTTTGGGGTTTAAACAGGGTTTGGAATTTGATCAGGGATTGGGGGACAAGAGTAACACATCTCTGACTTCAGTGGTTAACTCAGAAGTTTATTAATTTGTCCTTCCCCCCCCGGAAGAAATGTATTATTTACTAAACATCAGTCTTTGTTTTTCTAACAATTAGTGAGAAAACTCCAGTCCAAGAATGAAAACGTCAGGAGGTTAAAAAATCAGGGTGATACCTGTGCTCCCGAGGCTCTGCCCCCCCGAACCCCCATCCTGGGGCTCTGTGTGGGCTCTCACTCAGCTGGTTTGTCTGAGCAGCTCCCTGGGTAACTTCTGATCTCCTGACTGCCCTGACACCTCAGAGGTGAGGAGATTTTATTCTTAACAAAGCACTCGCAGTCTTCTCTTCTTCCTTCAGATTTTAATGGGGCTGGGTTCTGTTGGTGGTTGGTTGTTCTGTGCCCCTCATTACAGGGAAAAAGCTCCTTTGGAGAATGCATCCAGGCTCTCCTTTGTGGGACACCAAAGGTTTGAGTTCATTTTCATACATCAGAGTCGGAAAAAAAAAAGTTATGAAGATTAAAAGACTTATGACCATCTCCTTTGGACTTTGCTCTCCCTTCAGCAGCAGCATCTTTATTGGCTCCAGGAGGAGGAAAATATTCTCTGAGATAATGAGACTGGCAACTGAAATCTAAATATTGTGTCTTTTCCCTGGAGCAGGGCAGAGATGGCCCCGTGCACAGGTTGGCAGTTCCAGTGTCTGACCCTCAAATTCACCAGAGAACACCTCGAGGTCACCCTGGGGTGACAACGAGCAAGGGATGCCCTGAGATGGGGAGAGGAGAAAACTTGAAGCTGATCAAGCCTTTTGAAGTTAGTTTTGTTCCAGCTAGACCGAAACTCGTTTAAAAATCAGTCAATTAAGGTAATAAGGCAGCACATCCTCGTGCTGGGGAGAGCCACAAACGAGCAGCACAAAAAAGAGAAGCATTTCCTCCTGCGAAGCCACTTAGAGGAACCAGATCAATAACACACCTGTGTCAGGGGAAAAACAGCCATCAGTGCCTCAGAGCTGCTGGGTTTGAACAAATCTTTGGGCAGATGGGCACTGGCAGAGCTGCTCGTGCTGCTGCTGGGAGCTGCACGTGGCACTGGAGTGACCCTGGGGCTGTCACACCGAACCAGGGGTGGGTGGGGATGGCCACAGGGGACAGTGATGCCTGAAGTTTTATCTTTGCTGTGTTTCATGTTCTGTGCTGCCCAGGGGTGCAGCCCTGAGCTCACAGTCAGTGTCACTCAGCTCTGCACACAGCAGGGACACAAAACAAATCCTTCTCCTGCTGCACACCAAGGACAACTTTCAGCCCAAAAGCACAAACAAGGGTGGGCTGGAGGGAGGAACAAGAAGGATGGGACCTCACAGCCTGGAGCTGGAACTGGACAATTAAACCCCAATGTGCAAATGGACCAAAACTTATAAAAGTGTGAGACTCGTGACCCTTTGTCCATTTTGGTTCCATTTTGTGTCCATTTTTTGACCATTTTGGGCCCACCTTGGGTGTACCTCTGGCCAGGCTCTTGTCCTGCCCAAGGTGTACCTTAAAGGCCTTTTAATAAATCTCTGCTTTATTCTCCAGCTCTGCCCAGTCTCTGTTCCAGCTCAGCCTTCCCAAGGCATTAAGAGCCTTGAGGTCACACAGGATAAAGAGCTTATTTAATTTTAAAATGATTCCAGTTTGGGGCACTGGGATGGGTGCTATTAGCCCCAGTTTGGGGACACTGGGACAGGGGCCAGCAGCCCCA
Source organism: Trochalopteron elliotii (assembly GCA_024734555.1). NCBI lineage: Eukaryota > Metazoa > Chordata > Aves > Passeriformes > Leiothrichidae > Trochalopteron > Trochalopteron elliotii. Next base: position 28,543 of record JANPWX010019214.1, read on the forward strand.
GTTTGGGGGCACTGGGCAGTGCCAGCAGCTCTGATTTGGGGGCAGTGGGACAGACACCAGCAGCCCCAGCAGCAGCTCCATGATTTCCCCAGGAAATCCCATTTCCAGGCAGAGCCTGGCCAGGTGCCTGCCGTTCCTTTCACACTTTCCAGGGATGTGCAGCCCGGGGCCGGTCCCTTTGTCGCTGCCAGGCTCTGAACAAGCCCGTGCTGACAGCTCCGAGGGTTTTCCTGCTGCAGGAGAGGAGGGAGCAGGAGGAACACGGGCTGCAGGAGCGATAGCAAAGCGCTCGGGGAAGCTGAGCTGGTTTTTTCCTGCTCTGCTCTCCAGTTCTCCTCAGGATAACAAGAGCTGCTGTTTGCAAAACAAACAAGGGCTTGTTCAGGTGTGAATTCCCTGTCCTGGGGCTGTGCTGCTCCACTCCCAGTCAGGCTGGAGAGGAGAAGCTCCAGGGAGAGCTCAGAGCACCCTCCAGGGCCTGAAGGGGCTCCAGGAGAGCTGCAGAGGGACTGGGGACAGGGGATGGAGGGACAGGAAGGTGTCCCTGCCCATGGCAGGGCATAGGTGACCTTAAAGGATCCTTCCAACCCAAGCCATTCTCTGGCTCTGTTCCTTCTGCTGTGCCCGAAGAGATGCAGAATTTTTTCCATCTGACTTGTGCTAAATGAAATCTGATGGCAATACTGCATCAATAAGCTCGCAGGGTTTGTGCTGAGGATGCTTGGCAGGGCTGAAGGACTCCTCGTGGGGATTGCTCTGCACTTTGCAGCCTCCTCCACCAATCTCTCCTGGGGCTTTGAAGGGAGAAGCAGCAAAGGGGAGGGTGGGATTCTCCTATCAGTGGCTTTATCAGTTACTCCCAAAGCCACACAAAGAAAATGCTTTACAGGCAGCTCTGTTATCTGCTGCTCCATCTTCTTATTACAAGAAATTCCTTCGCAGGATCTTTTAATATCGCTTTTTCTTTGCTTATCAGGGAGTCTAAGGCTGGGCAAACAGGCCCCAGCTGCTTGGTGGGCTTTATCTGAGCTCAGAAATGCAGTGTAATAACAGATCCTTAATAATGCAGCACGGGGCTGTGCCTGCCTGATTTATGAACTTCACAGCTCCAGCAAGTCCCAGCTAACAGGGATTTACTGCTCCCTGTGCACCAGCAGCCCAGGAATGATGGGGGGAGCAGATGTGGAGTTAAAAGAGCGTCACCATTTGTTTCAGCAGAGCCTGGGATAAATCTGTCCTGCCGTGGCAGGGATCTGAGCCTTGCCTGTGGGGCAAGCAGAGCCTGGAGACACAAAATAAACCACCACTGCTGGGAGGGGGAGATGCAGGTGGGGAGGGGCAGGACAGGGCAGGACAAAGCAGCTCTGTGGTGTCTGTTCAGAGCTCAGTGCCCAGGAACTTCTCACGTCCATCCTAAACCTTCTCCCTTTTCCACCCCAACTCCTGAGAACTTGGTCTAGCAGTGGGACACAAGTGCCAGGAGCCCTGGCTGAGGGAGGAGAGGCCATTTGGGTCCTCTGTGCCTCGCTGTCCCGGGCTGGAGCAGCCTTTGGAGCCCTTGGACAGGCTGATCCCACCCCAGGGTGCTGCCCCAGGCTCCCAGCCCAGCCCTGACCCTCCTGGGTGAGGTCTGGCTGTGCAGAGATTTCACCACTGAAGCCTCCAGAGAACACCAGGAGGGCTTGGGAAGGGGCTTCGGAGCAGCTCTGGGCTGGATCTGGGAGTGCCTGGAGAGCCCCTGTGGGACCCATCTCACTCCAGCCTTGCCCTCCACAATTCCAGCTCCTCGGGACCGTTTTCCAGAGCCTGAGTGCTCGGAGTGTGTGCAGCCAGATGGGCTGTCCCTGTGGGATAATCCATCATCACTGTGACACTGCTCCTAACAGCCTGAGAACAGCTCCAGATGGCTCCGAGGCACCGGGGGAGCTCCTGCCCGTGGAGTGGCAAAAATCTCCAATATTGTCTTTGAATGTGCCACATTCAGTCCTCTCAAGGGAAGGGTCAGTGAGGGGAAGGGGTTAAATGTGATGCCAGGCTGGGAGATCTCGGGATCTCGGGTCTTTTTCCATCTGAAGGGGAAGGAAAGCTGCAGTCGGGGGTTCAGGACAAACAAGGATTTGGGCGTTTTCCTGTAAGAAGCTTTTAAAACACCTTGGGTTGTGTTAAAGCATTTGTACAAAGCGTTGAGTGGGGAGGTTTGTCAACATCTTCAGTCTCAGCTGCCTTCAGAAACCCAAATGTCACAGCCAAGAAAAACACAGCGAGAATTGGCTGAAAACTTTGAACTTTTCAGGGGAAAGAAAACAATGACGACATTATCTACAAATCCCCTTAAAAGAGATATATTCCCAATGCTCTTGAGAAGGAGGAATCTTCCCTGGGCTGGAACAGAAAGGAGTTAACTGCTGAGGGGGTGAGCAGAGCTTTTAAAACAGGCTGGGACGAGAATTCTTCCTCCACCTCTTTTCATTCTTCAAACGAACAAATGGCAAGAAGCTCCTTGTTACGGTTTTCAGCCCATTATTCTCCCCTCGTTGTCAGGGCAGCTGCTCGCTCAGTTACAGAGCGGGGAAAGGGCTGTGCTCGCTCTAAAGGGCATCCTTTCACTTCTTCTGTTCCCGCTGCCACTTGCAAGGGAGATAAGGGAAACGAGGTTCTATTTTTCCCCGTGAATACCTGTTTATCCTCGTTGTCATTCATGTCTCTGCTCTGAACCCTCGGAATGCGGTGGGAGGATTTCTCTCGCTCCTCTCGGGGCTGTTGCACAACTAAATCACAGCAGAAGGCAGCGGGTGCTGGCACAGCCTCCTCAGCTCCTGCCTGTGTCTCTGCGGGGGAAAAATAGAATTGTGGGCTCGGGGAGCTGGGAAAAGACCTCGAGGATCCTCACAAACAGGGTCCTGGGGAGGAGGGGTCGGGCTGAGCCTGGAATTCCTGGAGTCATGGGATGGGATGGGATGGGATGGGATGGGATCCATGGGATGGGATCCATGGGATGGGATGGGATGGGATGAGATGGGATGGGATTGATGGGATGGGGTGGGATGGGATGGGTGGGATGGGATGGGATGGGATGGGATGGGATGGGATGGGTGGGATGGGATGGGATGGGATGGGATGG
>JANPWX010019214.1:36608-57365 GCA_024734555.1 Trochalopteron elliotii
CGCAGACAGGTGTAGCTGATAATGTTACATATATTTGTTATATCTCTATATGGTATATCTATTTGTTATGTATATATGGTGTGTATATATATATATACACACCGTATATATGAATCTCATATATATATATACACCATATATATAACAAATAGATATACCATATATATCTACTTACATATATATAACATTTATATACCATATTTTACATATATAGCATATAAACCTATTATATATGTATCGTATATATATATTTGTTATATCTATATGGTATATATATAACAAATATATATATACTACACATATATAACACATTTATATACCATATATGTAAAACAAATGTATATATACCATATAGATAAACAGATATATATATACACCATATAGATAAATATATATGCTATGTATATACACTGGATATATATGGTTTTAAGCATGTGTTAATACAAAAACAGACATTCAATGGGAGCTGGTAAGTCTTTTCTCATTAACTAATTGCACTGATCTCATTATTTACAGTGGAGTGTCTGAGCTGGTTAATGACTCCAGGCCTCTGACTCCAGGGGGTTCCTGCCACACTCAGTGTCCCCTCACCTGCCCCAAAATGCCACTTCCAGCCGAGCACAGGGGTCTGACCCAGAGCACCTGGATTTGTCACTGGCTGTTGGTGTCACTGAGGGATGTGCTCCCCTGAGGGCAGCAGTGGGGGTTAGGAGCAGCCTAAGCAAACCTGGGCTCAGAGCTGTCCCAGGCTGGGCTCTGCCCTGAGCTGGAGGGCAGCACTTTGTCCCCAGCACTGCCCCAGTGCCAGGCTGGGCCTCTGCAGTGTCCCCAGCTCACAGGGACACACGATGGCACCGGCAGGGCTGCCCAGCTGGGCTTCCTGCTCAGCTCCAAGCCATCAATCCCTTTGCTCTCTTCACCTCCTGGTGCTTTGTGGTGTTCTGACAGTCCCAGGGACAGGGGGGTGATTCAGAGACCCGCAGGCATTGTGACACTTGGAACCATGGAATGGATTGGGAGGGACCCCAAATCCCACCCAGTGTCACCCCTGCCATGGCAGGGACACCTCCCACTGTCCCCTCAATGTCCACCCTGGCCTTGGGCACTGCCAGGGATCCAGGGGCTGCTCTGGGCACCCTGTGCCAGGGCCTGCCCACCCTCCCAGGGAACAATTCCTGCCCCAAAATCCCACCTAAATCTACTCTCAGTTTGATGTAGCACTGCAGTTAACTCTAAAAGTAGGGAACATACTTGGAATGATTGAGTATTCCTGCTTTTCCCACTTAAAAACACACAGCCAGTGCATGAATTGTTGCCACGACTCAAGAAAAAGCTAAACCCAGCTTAGACCTCGTCTTCTCCTGAGCCAAATCCCTTCCAGGAGCTCTGAAGGCCGGGCTGGACAGGGTTTGGAGCAGCCTGGTGTGGTGGGGCAGGGGCTGGAAGGGGTTTGAGGTGCCCTGCCAGGCTGTGATTCCAGGAGCTCCCTGTGATTCCATGAGCTGCAGGCAGGCTGCCAAGCCCGGAGCTTGCAGCCACCCAGAGAATTCTCTGTGCTGTGCCTCATTAGCACCGAGCAGCTGCTGGTTCATTCACAATTAATGGCAGGGATAATGAACGGCACCCACTGCAGGAAGGGCAGGGCTCCGGCGTCGGGCAGGGCTGGGTTACAGCCAGCCAGGCTCTGGGAATGCAGCAGGGATGATGGTAAAGGGAGGGAATTGTCCATCCAAGCTCCAGACCCGGCAGGCACAGCCCCTGTGCAGCTGGGAATTGATACAGCAGAGAAAACAGAGGCCATTGCTGGCACCATTTCAAACACTGAAACCTCAGAGATACATATATTTATATATATATTTATATATATATTTATATATATGATGCTGTTCATGCTTGAGACAACCTGACTCTGCTGCTGCCGCATCAAAATTTTGCCCTGGAGAATATTTGAAAAAAACACCAAACTCTCCTGAAATGAAACTCACTTCATTTGTTTTCCACTTGTGAAAATATAGGAGAAGAGTTTACAAATCCTTAACCATTTTTCTGCCTTTTAAGAATTCAGAAGGAAACAGTAGATCTGCAGTGAGGGTGTTCATGGTGTTCCAAACCCGGAAAACATAAAAGCCAAACAAAGTATTTGCTGGAGGAAATGTGTTTTTACACAAATTACGATGTCTATGCAAATTACAACTCCTATCCAAATGACAATTTTAATTCAAATTACAAATATTTTGCAGAGATTAGCAGTGATGGTGCTGCTGAATGGAGGGAGGGAAGGAAATCTGAGCAGCAGCCCGGGGTGGAGAAAATGCTTGTACACAGGGCTGGGATGGGGAAGGGAGGAGATGGAGCAGTGGGGCAGGAGCCTGGGAGGGCTGGGGGGCTCCAGGGTTAATTCTGGGACCTAAAGCTGAAGGTTTTAAGCATCCCAGCCCTGCAGAATGATTCTTTCGAGGTCAGGCCCCCATGAGAGCACTCCCCCACCCCTGGGACACTCAGAACTGTTGGTAATTCAGGCTCAGAGAAATGTGTGGGTTTCTGGAACCACAAGAAGCAGCAAACAGCCGAGAAACCTTTAAATTAAAGCTTTGAAGGGACAAATCCAGCACACACGAGCACAGCCTGGTGTCATGCTGTGTCCTGGAGCCACGGTGACCAGTGTCACCCTGCCCTGCACCCTTGTCCCCACCTCTGCTGGATGCTGACGGCTGTCACACCGTGGAAAGGAGAAACCAAACGACTCTGCCACTTAAAAACCCATTCTGAGCAGAGAGGGGGCTGGTTTGGAGGTTTTCTCCTCTGTCAGCTCCTCAGCTCAGGCAATTCAGATCCTTTCCCTGCTCCAGGAGCTGAGAGTCCCTAAGGCAGAAAAATTTCCATGAGCAAAACCTTTCCCCTTTTCCTTGCCGGGGCCAACCCCAGTGACACCCACAGATATGGCACCCACAGACAGGAGGGACACCCACAGAGAGAAGTGACACCCACAGACGTGACACCCACAGACAGAAGGGACACCCACAGAGAGAAGTGATACCCACAGAGAGAAGCGACACCCATAGACAGGAGTGACACCCACAGACGTGACACCCACAGAAATGACACCCACAGACAGAAGGGACACCCACAGAGAGAAGTGACACCCACAGACAGGAGTGACACCTACAGAGAGAAGTGACACCCACAGACAGAAGGGACACCTACAGAGAGAAGTGACACTCACAGACAGGAGTGACACCCACAGACAGGAGTGACACCTACACAGAGAAGTGACACCCACAGACAGAAGTGACACTCACAGACAGAAGTGACACCCACAGACAGAAGTGACACCCACAGACAGAAGTGACACTCACAGACAGGAGTGACACCCACAGACAGGAGTGACACCCACAGACAGGAGTGACACCCATGGGGTTCTGGTGCTGGTTCTGCTGCAGGATTCCAAGCCAGAATCCAGAGGGATGTCCAGCAGCACTTCCATGGGCTCTCCTCAACAGCCCTTTCCCAGCAGCTCCCAGGTTTCAGCTCCCCTGGGTGCTGAGCCCACAGGGAGCAGCAGGACAAGAGGGAATTTGGTCCTTGAATGGCAGCAAATAACTGCTGTCAGGTGAGACTGGCTCAGACCCTCCCTCTCATCCTTCTCCTCACCAGGAACCTGCCCTGCCTCCTCCAGCAGGGCTCCCCAGAACACCAAGAGAAAAGCACCTGGGGGAAGCTCACATTGGCAGGATTTTAGGGTTTCTTTCAGGTGCCTGGTGAAGAGCCCTCTCTGTTCCCAGAGCTTTGGCTGTGTCTGTCACTCTTGTGGAGCTGATCTGGGATCAGTTCTGGCTCAGGGCTGTCTGAAATCTGTCCCTGGTGCTCTGTGCTGGGTCAGGGGCTTTGGAGAGTTCCCTGTCCCTGCTTTGCTTTGTGCTGAAGGAAACCACTCCTCAGTTTTGGGGTGTAGGGGAATTTTGGCCACTCAGTGAGTGCTGTTTGCTTTTCCTTTTGGGTACAATGCTCTCAGGAGCTATTAGCATTAGCTCCAGCCACATATCTTATGCAAATACCAGATCAATTTATAAACTGCTCCTTCTTTTCAATTTTGGGTGGGATAGCTATAAATACCCAGACCAAAAATAGGCTTATTACAAAAGCTCTGGGCTCATTAGGAGATTCAGAGGTGCGTTGATTTTTCCTGTACATACATTAACTTGTCTGGTTTCAAGGGTTCCCAGGGAATAATGTTATGGCTGGGCTTAGACTGGGGGTCACAAGTGGTGGTGGTGGTGGAAAAACCCCAATTTTTTCTATGTTAATATGATAAAATGTTATGGCTGGGCTTAGACTGGGGATCACAAGTGATAGTGGTAGTGGAAAAACCCCATTTTTTTCTATGTTGCTAATATGATAAGAAATTAGGGGGTACTTTGAGCATGCAATGGGGTTTTCATTTTCGTTTTCTGTAGCTCTGTGCCTTCTCCTGACTCTCCAGACCCCTCTGGCTTTGGGAGAAGGGGTGAGGTGAGGAGGGTCCTTTCTCAAGTTGGGTGTTTAAGCTTACTGGGAAAGAAAAAGTTCCAGATGAGAATGACCTTTGCACTGCTCCAAGTGAAGCATTGATCCCAATGTACCTGATTTTATATTAAACGGTGAAGATGTGGTGAAATTCATTTTCTGCTGCGTGTGTGGGGAGCATCAGGGCTGGCAGGAGAACAGTGGCAAGGGCAGGATGAGCCAGGGAGGTTCTTGGCCTCACTTCTGGCCAGGAAAAGTGATGCTGTTTGGAGGAACAACACAAGGAAGGTTGGGATTTCATTGGCACAAGGCTGGAGCTGCCCATGGCTGCTGGGGCAGCCCGGACCTGGCAGAGTGGGGAGAAGCAAAAAAAGTCAAAATATAGTGAAAAGTTGGCCTGAGTCTGTGCTCAAGGGTACAGGAGATGAACCCTGGATCCCTGGCAGTGCCCAAGTGGGACAGTGGGAGATGTCCCTGGGTGGGCTTTGGGGTCCAGCAGTGTGTGAAGGAAGGCAGCAGCAGTTTAGATCCTGAGTCACACATTTCCTAAAGTCTCCCAGTGCTGGAACTGGGCAGGAAGTTTTAAATTCACCGTTTCAGGAACTGCCGTGGGTTTTCCTCCTTGTCTGGCCGTGCTGCTGAGGAGCTGCAGCCGTGCCCGGGGGGCTGCAGGGGGATGGAGCCACAGCCAGGTTTGATTTCTCTGCGTGAAGCCCCGTGTGAAGCCCCGGGGTGCCCTCGTTTGCAGCTAATTAGGTGTCATCAGGTAATTATCCCCAGGGTGATTTGTGCAGCCGGCCGTGGAGCGATGCAGGAAATGCAGCGCTGAGAGGAGAGCTCAAGGACAGCTTTGCTGGGAGTCCCAGGGAAATAAATTCCCTGTGCACGTCCAGGGCGTGCTCGGTGCCTGATCTGGGGAATGTTCCATCCTCATCATGGGCGAATCCCAGCAAACAAAGGTCATAGCATTTTTTTTTTTCTTGCTACAGGTAACTTCTAGTTTAACATAGCAAGTCAAATCATATAAAGGATAATGAAGAGACAGGAGAATAAATTCATTTTTGCACCATACAGTAAATATTTCAGAATATGTACTGTTTTGGCAACACTGACAGCTACTTTTTCTACAGTAAGAAAAGGAATGTGCCCTTGGAATGATTATTTCCTTCATTTTCAGGCATAAAACTGTGCATAAGATTTCTTTAGTGATTGTGTTTGACCACACCTAAAACACCAGCCAAGCACTATTTTTTTAGTGCAAAATGTACCAAGGGAATTGAAGACCAGAACGAAAGAAACAGATTGTCTGTAATTATTCAAGTTACAATTAATCCTTTTTCAGATTGCGGATGTAATTTGGGAGATTATAGATTGTTCTCAAATACTTGAAAGTTATTTGAAATATTGTGGCTACAGACAGCAAAGGCTCATTAGGAGCCTCCTGGTGCTGCCGGGCTGACAGGAGTGAGTGTAAGGCTTGAGCAAAGCACCCATGAATGACAAAAGGCAGCAGCAGTCGAGGAAACCTCTGTCATTGTGAGAGTCCCGAATTGCACCACTTCCAGAAGCACAAATGGTTTTTCTATCGATCCTCTTTCACTCATTCCTGCTGTCTCTCAGTGAGGGCACCGCTGCAGCGTCTGTTTGGATGTGACAGCTCCAGGTCTGCTCCTCCTGCCCTCACACCCTGGCGGCTCTCAGGTGATGGGGGCAGCCAGCAGAGCTGGGCTTCTTTTATTTTCCATCTGATTGCTGAGATCTGCTGGAACCGTGTGGGGGTGGGCAGCACCTGCCTTAGTTCTGTTCAGCAGCAGCCAATAAATAACAGGTATTGATGGATTTGTGCTGAGGGGGACTCCTAAAAACTCTTTCCTTAGGAAAGGACAGCAACCCCTGGGCTCGGGCAGGTGCTGGGATGGAGCCAGAGGGTGGGGTGGGCTCCCTGTGGGATGGGGCACAGGGACCTGTGGGGTCTGCTGGAGGTGGGCTCTCACTCCCTCCCATTCCCCTTTGTCACCCCACAGCAAACAAAATCACTCTGTGTGTGTTTATTCCTTGTCCATGCTGTGCTGTCCCATTGATCAGGAAATCTCCTGCTGGTTTTGCCCGGGTGTCTTGCTGTGAGTTCAACAAGCACAGTCAGGATCTGCAGGGATCCTCGGAGCTACAGCCCTGGGCCATCCCCAGCTGGGACTGGATCCCATCCTGGTGGTGTTTGCTCTGTTGCCTTGCCAGGCATTTGGGTGACTGGAGAGACAGAGCAGAGGCAGGGACTGAACTTGCAGGAATCCTCTGGAAGCTGATGCCTGGCAGGAAATAATTGCAGTTATCCCAAAGGAAGGTGAGGGGAGGTTTGGGGAGCACCTTCACCGGGTTCTGCCAAGCTTGGAACTGTGGGAGAAGGGAATACAGGTGACCTTGTCTCTGATAAGTAAAATCTGTGTTAATTACCCAATACAGCCTCACCTCTGATGAGTCAGAGCTATACCCAGTAGAGATAAGTGTGATAAAATGGAGTGGGTGAGCTGATGAGGGGGATCATGAAGGAGAAGGAACCTTGAGGAAGAGGAAACGAGAAGACCATGAAGCAGAAGGATCCTGGGGAGAGAGAATCCCTGCTGTGAGCTCAGTCTGGGGCTGCAGTCAGAGCCTGTTGTTGGAACCTGCAGTCACAGTCTGGCTGGGTAAAACCTGCAGTCACAGTCTGTGTGCACACCAATCCCTGCAGTCACACCAATCCCTGCAGTCACAGTGTGCACACCAATCCCTGCAGTCACACCAATCCCTGCAGGCACACCAATCCCTGCAGTCACAGTGTAGCCAGGTAAAACCTGCAGTCAGAGCCTCCAAACCAGTCCCTGCAGTCCGAGTTCAGCAGACAAAACCAGCAGTCAGAGGCTACAAGGGAAACCTCCAGCAGGAGCTGCTGCAGCCAGAGCCAGTGAACAGTTGGAGTCAGGATGACCAAGCCATGAAGAGGAACAAGCCAGGACCCTTTCCATGCTGTGTTTAACAAGGAGTCTGTGTCTCAGCTCATTTTCACCCTCTAATAAGAGGGCTGCTGCAGCAGGAACCTATTTCCAGGTCCATCAGGAGCTGGCTCCATCAGGGCTTGCGTGGAGCAGAGCTATCAGCATTGATAAACTCTCTCCTATCAGTCTGTGAACATCTCCCAGCACATGCCACAAACAGGGGCTCAGTGAGCTGCTCCTGCCCCACAGGCAGGCACTGATTGCCTGAGTGATGCCTTTCCTCACAGACATCCTGGTGGCTAATGAACTCCTGCATAATCCTGATTGCAATCAGTTCTCTGTCCACAGCTCCCAAAGTGATGGCTCTGTCCTCCTGCAAAACAACCCGAGATGGGAGCATACATCTTCTGCCAACTGTCCAATGAATATTAATCTGCTCATAATAAACTGTCTCATAAATAATTCCAGCTTCACAAAATGAGGGAGTTTAAGATGTTGCAAAGTTAAATGAACCATTAGTGATGTGTCTCTTATAAGTACCACCAGTGATTGGATGTTGTTTCAGAGTTTTCCATCATGTACTTTTATTCATTTATGAACATGTGACAAAGAACCCTCAGCTTTTGTTCCTTATCTATCTTTTTATTGTTTCTTTTGAAAGGTGGGATGGATTTATTTGGATCACAGTAGTTATGGCCCATTTCTAAGAATGAAAGGGCTGCAGTGCTTCCAGGCAGTGAAGAACACAAAGCAGGAGATGGCAAAGCAGCTTCATCAAATGAGGGCTAACGATGGCTGAGTTGGGATTTTTGGATCTGAAATTCCCTGCCTTAGCCAGGAACAAGACTTGCAGCCATCCTCAGTTCCCCATATGATAAGCTAGGGATGCCATCCCCTACTTCATTCGAGAAATCCTTTCTTGATGAGAATTCTTGGGCATGCCTGCCCTTTCTGCACGAGTGTGGGAGAACTCACTCAGGGGAGGAAGTTCTGTTGGCGTGATTCTGTTAATACCAAAAAGCTGGCCAAGTTTAATCAAAGTCAGCTCAGATAAGTAAAAAAATGAAATAAAAGCTAGAATGGTTTGTGTTGGAAGGGACCTTCAGGACCACCTCCCAGTGTTTCAGGGTGTTCCACACCCTGCCCAACCTGGCCTTGGGCACCTCCAGGACTCCAGCCCTGCCCTAGGCAGCTGTGCCAGGCCTGGAGAGCCCTTTCCATGAGGAATCTTTTCCTGCTCTTACCCTGTTTCCATTGTTCTCTTATTTTGCAATAGAACGCGTTGTTGTAGGTGAGCGTTGGGTGGGCGAGATGAAGATTTGCCTTTGGAATCACAGAAAGAGTCAAACCACATGAGCTTAATTATCAATCACTAAAACTGCAGAGAAAAATTTGTGAAACTGCCTCCTCCAAAATAAAAGGTCTAATAAACTGTGGAAAAAGCAATTTTAAGGGAAATGTTTATCGCAGTGAGATGATTTATTCCCTGGGAACCACTCTCAGCTTGACTTTCCTGAAACTCACAGTACAAAACAATAAATTGCTACTTTGAGCCGTGAAAAATTTTGAAGTAGACAAAGTCACAGTGACAGTGGCCAACTTGAATCTGCCATTTTAAGTTAATTAAAAGCCACCCTCTTTGCAGGTGTGGGTTTGAAAGCTGCTGGCATGTCTGGCTCTAGGAATGCCTCCAGGATTGCTGGGGCTCTCTCCTTTATTGCCTGGGGAAGGAAATGCTCCGGGTTTTTGTCAGAGTCCAGGGCATTCCTTTGGTTGCCCTGGATGGTCACAGAGCTCGGCAGAGAGGCTGGGACCCGGGAAAGAGGGTTTGAACCCTGGACAGGGGGGTCTGTCCAGGGGGGTTCCCTGGCACAGAGCCCAGGAAGACACAGGCTTTGACTTTAGTCCATGGAAAAAGCTTCCAACATTGAGAGAAGAATTACAAGTCACAAAGGTGTGAGAACAGTAGCTTAGCACAGCACAGGGTGGAAAATTTGGTAGTTTTGGGATTCTTAGAATGGAGCTGACTTGGGGACAAGATGGAGATTTTAGGGCAGTGCCCTGGGTTCTTCTCCTTCTCCCTTGGCCTCCATCTCCTGATGGGACGGGGGCACAAAGTAGTGTGAGGGGATTGGGTCAGAGTAGAAATGACTCTTTTAGTACAGGTGATGGGCATTGGCATGGAATTGTAAATAATAGACCCATAATTTTCTGTATAAGAAGGCAGTGACCTCCCATCACGGGGGAGTCACCTGTGTCTGAGCTGCTGTGAACATCTCGGCCGGGCACAGAGAGAAATGTAAGATAAGAAATAATGAACACGAGAGAAACCAAGAAACAACAAGGCCTTGAGACTCCTCTTCATTCTCGTGCCAGACTCAGAGCCTTCAGAGGGCAGAGGGCAAAAAAGACCCACTCAAACCACCCCCCGAACCACCAACCTGAATCTCAGGTCAGGAAAGAAAACCCAAAAACCCGAGAAGTTTTGTTTGCAGGGTCTGATCCCGGGATGGAGAGGGGTGCTGTGTCAGCACATTCCCTCCTCCTCCCGTGCTGCTGCCTGGGATTTCCAGGGCGTGTCAGAGCCTGGCTCTGCTCCTCTCACACCTGGAGAGTGGATGTTGAGGAGGGCTGATCAAACCCAGCAGCCTGAAAACCTCACAGTAATGAGGAGGCAGCTGTACAGTGACCACAAATCCATTTTCCTCTGGGAAACGAGGTGAGACACGAATCTCTCGCCTCCCAAACCGTGAGTGCTTCAGGAATTCAGCTATTTATAAAAAATATGCAAGCTGTACGGAGGGAGATAAGCCTTGCTTATGAATAACATTACCCTAAAGTGCTCAGCTGAGCTCTCATCCCTTCCCTGGCACTGCTCTGCAGATTGGAGACAAGATAAGGGCCATTTGTAAGGGTTGGTAAAAGTTATTCCAACATTTCAGCTTGGTTTTGCTTTGCCCACTTTGTGTTGATTTGGCCCTGACCTCTTCACATCACTCTTGGTGAGGTGACCAGCTCTTGGTGCCACCAGCCCAGGTGTCACATGCTGGGGGTGCCACGTGTCCAGTGGCCTGTTGGGAGTGACCCCTGGGGAATTTGGGCATGGACAGCAGGTTCAGGGTCAATCCCTCTTTCCAGAGGATTAGAACTTTATCCTCGTTATTCCTCCCTGGGAGGGTGGGCAGGCCCTGGCATTTCTACATCATCTCTCTGCATCCCCCCAAAAGGGGGAAATCTGGGGGGGATTTGGGCACTGCCACCCTCCCTGGGAGGATGAGGAGGGGCTGGGATGGAATTCCCAGATTTGCTGTGGCTGCCCCTGGATCTCTGGCAGTGCCCAAGGCCAGGTTGGAATGTGGGAGACTGGGAGGTGCACAGGGAGTGGCTTCCCACTGGAAAAAAATGGAGATTTAAATGGAAATTGGGAAGGAATTCTCCCCTGTGAAGGGCTGGGATGGAATTCCCAGATTTGCTGTGGCTGCCCCTGGATCCCTGGCAGTGCCCCAGGCCAGGTTGGACATTGAGGGGACAGTGGGAGGTGTCCCTGCCATGGCAGGGCTGGCACTGGGTGGGATTTGGGGTCCTTTCCCACCCAAACCATCCCAAGGTTGACCTTGGATGATGCTGGTGCTGGGCCTGAAGAAAGAACAGGTCACAATTCCATAAACTCTGCCCAAACCCAACCCCTGGAGGCCAGCTCTGGCCACCCGCCCTGACCTGTCTGTCCATCCCATGGGGGTGTGGGGAGGCAGCAAAGATGGAGAGTTGGTTTGTGGAGGTGATTTTTCAACTTTGTTCTCTTCCAAGAAAATTAATTAGGCCATTATCAGGGCTCAGCAGCAGCAGGTTGCCATGTGGCTCTCGGGTGTGTGGGTGTAGTCCTGGAGGTTTTCTCAATCTTTTAATTACCAGTCATGAGTGTAGCAGAGCCTGGAGGAGATTTCTGCCCATGGAGGGAAATGTTCACTCTGTCTGGGTGGGGGGCTGTGGGAATGTCTCAGTGCCTGCAGCCAAACCTGCTCCAAACAGGCTGGGGGGAGAAATAAAACCCAGAAAGAACAATTCCAGGGCTTTGAATCATCATTACAGAAGCAGTGGGGATATGTGCACTCTGCTTTTAATTTTAACAATCCTATCAAATCTGCCTGCCACACAGGGGGGTTCGCAGGGCCTTTAGCATTGCCAATATTTTTTCTCCACTGAAAGCAAACTTTTATGTGTTCCCTCCTGAAAAAAAAAAAACCAAACCTTTCCTCTTTTCACTTGGCTCGTCTGATTTCTTCTACAGGTTTTAAAAGTTTATTGCTTAAAACCAGACACCCCTCAGCCACACACAAGCTGGGTGTCATTCCTCAACTGTCCCTGGCAAAGGAAAACCCCTTAAATTCCTGTTTCCATGGGAAGATGCTGAGGGAGACTCCTCAGCAGTTGGGAGTGAGGTGCTGCTGAGATCAGGTACAGGGTGAGAATGAAGGGTCTGGTCCATAACCTATATTTGTATCTTTATTTATATATTTATATAACATATATAAATATTTTATATATATTATACAAGTATTTAATACATATCTGTATATATTTGTATTTTTATACATTTGTATATTTATACATTTATATATTTATATATTTATATAAAAATATATAAATATATAAATATACAAATATTTAAATTTATATTTATATATATTTAATTATCTCTATATTTATATATAAAATAAGCCCCCCAAACAAAAGCAGATTTCATGGCTGGCTTCCTGGGGCACAGATCCATTGGATTGATATATTTATATATTTGTATATTTGTATATTTATATATTTCTATATAGATATATTTATATAAAATATATTTATGTATTTATATATTTATATATTTCATTATATCTATAATTATATCTAAAATAAGCCCCCCAAACAAAAGTAGATTTCATGGCTGGCTTCCTGGGGCACAGATCCATTGGATGGGCAAATAAAGCATCTCCTGGTCCTTGGGACACTAAATTTCCTTAAAAAAAAAAATCATGTACTGACCTGGGCCTTCTTTTTTTCTGATAACCCAAAAGTGTGAACGCTGAAATGTTTCTGCTGCCCAGCAGCCCCGAGCCCCACTGGGCACGTTGTTATTCCAGGCTGACCCTGCCCAAAAATGTGCAATTGATTGTGCAGAGCAGCAGGGGAAGGAGAGGGGAAATGGGCACAGTCAGCCAGAGGTGCTCAGCCACTTCCCCTGGGGTGAAAAATGGGGATAACGGGCATAAAAATGCCTGGAATTGGGATTTTGGACTTGGGAATTGGGATTTTGGACCTTTTCGTTATCAGGAGAAAATTCCAGCACATCATTCTGCCCCGAGGTGGAGAGACACTAAAGTGTGGAGTGTTTGGGGTGTAGCTTTGAACAACAACAGCATTTCTGAGGGACTGTGGGTTCCCCTGGATTCCTGGAAGTGTCTGAGGCCAGGCAGGGGCTGGGAGCAGCCTGGGACAGTGGGAGGTGTCCCTGCCCATGGCTGGGGTGGGATTTGGGGTCCTTCCAACCCAAACCCCTCTGGGATTCTGTGATTATCCCCTGTCCTTTCCCTGTGGTGGTGTGCAGTCTCTGGCAAATCTGAAATGCCACAAAGTTTGTTGAAGCTGGAGATTTTGAGCAGCAAACTCCACCAACTCTTTTTGTTTCAATCTCCAGATCATGCCCGTGCAATTGTGCAGAGATATTGCTGCATATAATTTTGATTCTGAAGACATTAGTTAACAAAAGAAATGAAAAAAAAACCCCATCTAATAGCCTGTAATAACTCATAATGTCAAGCCCTAAATTGTGTTTCAGTGGCATTGAGATTGGCATTGAGATTACACAAAGGTTTTCCTCCAACTGAGGCTCTGGGAGACCTTGAATATTGCATTGTGTTGATGAAGACAAATCCTCCCCGTGCTCAGTTGGGTTAGGTTAATGTCTGAGTGTGTTTCCTCTGGAAAATCATGATAAATTAAATGGGCTGGTGTTGGGCAGAGGTGTGCAGCTGATCAGGGTGAGGTTCTGGGCTCACACACAGACCCATCCACCTGTAAATGTATTCTGTATTTAATGTGCTGCTGCCATCACCTCTGCTGCTGCTGCTCCCTCTCCCAGTTCAGCTGGGGGGGCTGGAGCTTTTCCAGACCTGCCTTTGCCCAGGAGTTGGGCTGGATCCTGTGGGTCCCTTCACACTCTGTGATCCTGTAATTCACCTCTCCTGTGCAGAGCTTCAGCTGGCGTGGAAAATCTCTCTGGAACTTTCCACTTCTGTCCAGCCTGGGCTTCCTCATGTGAGAAATGCCCATTTTTGAGATGGTTTAAAACATGTATTTAACTGAGTTTTCTTGTTCTCTTTGTTTCATTGCTTTCATTCCATTACCTCTTCTCACATGTGTTATAAACCAATCTGTCTCTCCCCTGCTGGATTTACCCTTCTTTATTTCTTACCCCTCTTGATAACAGGTCGCAGGGGAATTGCTTTAAGTGAAAGAGGATGGGACAAGATTGGATTTTAGGAGGAAATCTTTCCCTGGCAGGGTGGGCAGGCCCTGGCACAGGGTGCCCAGATTTGCTGTGGCTGCCCCTGGATCCCTGGCAGTGCCCAAGGCCAGGTTGGACATTGGGCTTGGAGCAGCCTGGGACAGTGGGAGGTGTCCCTGCCATGGCTGGGGTGGCACTGGGTGGGATTTGAGGACCCTTCAAACCCAAACCATTCTGGGATCTTCCATCAGCCCCCTCTCTCTTCCTTTTCCTATCATTGCTCTTTTTGCATTTCCTCTTGACACCCTTTTCCCAGCACTCCTTTCTGGATACACGATTTGAAAAGCTGGGAGGGAAGTCCTTGGAATGAGGTTTCACCCACTCCCTGTTTTCTACCCAACCAAAAATCCAATTTCTGCTGCCAGCCTTGAATCCAGCTGTGCCTTCCACACCCAGGTTTGAATTGAGAGGTGAGCCTTGGTGGCAGTGTGGTGACTTTCCTCCCACCAGGCTCCTGTGGGGCTGGAGGCAGGGAAGGGTGGCCCTGGGGCTGCTCCTCTGCACCAGTCAAGTGCTGGTCAGATGTCAGATGGAGTAATTTCCCCTAATGTCATCTCCTGCCTCTGTAGTGCCATCAAAAGGAGGGAGAGAGGGAGGAAAAAAGTGATTCAGAATGGGTTTGACTCAAGAGAATGCTGCTCCTGCCTCAAACACAGCTTGACCATCTATGGAAGAATTATGATCTATTTAGTTGAGTATTTCAGCCTTCTTCACTTCCAGCGAGTGCAGCAGTAATGAGTCACTGACCCTGGAAAAATATCACTGATTTGATTAATTAGCACTTAAAAAAGGACTCCTCAGAAAGGCAACTTTCAAAGGTTGGCAATAATGCTGGTATTTTATTTGTCCTTTCATTAGCTGGAGCACTAAGAAATTCTGACAGGAGCTTTATGTGATTACTTTCCAGTTGGTGCAGTGCAACCCCTGAAATATTCCTCCATGGAGATCAGAAGGAAAATTCAAAGGGAAGAAGGTTGAATTTCTCTTTAAACTCAACTTTTTAAAACGAGGAAGCAGAGGATTGTTCAGGGTGGGTAAAGGACACTTTTCTGCTCTGCTGCCCCACCAGATCTGTTGTAGCATTATGGACTGGTTTGGGTGGGGAGGGAGCTCAAAGCCCATCCAGGAAGGACAGGAACACCTCCCACTGTCCCAGGCTGCTCCAAGTCCCATTTCCAACCTGGCCTTGGGCACTGCCAGGGATCCAGGGGCAGGAGAAGGGAAATCAGGTGACCTCACCCCAGATCAGTAAGAGCTGTGTTAATTACCTAATACAGCCTCATCCCTGATGAGTAGTTCCTCTGAGAACTGGGGCTGGGCTCCAGATAAACTCCCTGGGTGGGAAAAGAGCTGAAATGCTGGAGTGGTGTCAGGGATGGTGGCCAAGTGCTGGGGATTTGGTCACCTCTCGGGTTTTTGGGTTTTCTCTCTGACCTGAGAGTCAGGTTGGTGGTTCTGGGGGTGGTTTGAGTGGGTCTTTTTTGCCCCCTGCCCTCTGAAGGCTCTGAGTCTGGCACGAGAATGAAGAGGAGTCTCAAGGCCTTGTTGTTTCTTGGTTTCTCACGTGTTTATTATTTCTTATCTTACATTTCTCTCTGTGCCCGGCCGAGATGTTCACAGCAGCTCAGACACAGGTGACTCCCCCCGTGATGGGAGGTCACTGCCTCTTATACAGATAATTATGTACTTATTATTTACAATTCCATGCCAGTGCCCATCACCTGTACTAAAAGAGTCATTTCTACTCTGACCCAATCCCCTCACACTACTTTGTGCCCCCGTCCCATCAGGAGATGGAGGCCAAGGGAGAAGGAGAAGAACCCAGGGCACCGCCCTAAAATCTCCATCTTGTCCCCAAGTCAGCTCCATTCTAAGAATCCCAAAACTACCAAATTTTCCACCCTGTGCTGTGCTAAACTACTGTTTTCACACCTTTGTGACTTGTAATTCTTCTCTCAATGCTGGAAGCTTTTTCCATGGACTAAAGTCAAAGCCTGTGTCTTCCTGGGCTCTGTGCCAGGGAACCCCCCTGGACAGACCCCCCTGTGCAGGGTTCAAACCCTCTTTCTTGGATCTGCTGAGCTCTGTGACCATCCAGGGAAACCAAAGGAATGCCCTGGACTCTGACAGTCACCCCTTAGGACTTGGATCAGGTCTGATCATCCGTGTGGGATGGATGAATCAGGGAGGGCCAAGCCCATGCCCAGGCCTGGGGAGGGCTCTCATGTCCCATTCCAGGCACTGGTATCTCACCAGTCAATGATTCAATCACTCAGTGATTCAAGAATCCCACAGTCTTGGACTAATCAACACCTCTGGATTTCACAAAATCCATAAATTCACCTGATGAATTCTGATTTCCAGCCTGTGCCTGCTTGGAAGGAAAGGGAGAGGAGCAGCTTTTCCTCTGATTCCATTTAGGACTGGCTGTGCTCTACAGTAATTCAGGATTTAATCCCAAATTGTGTTACAGCGTGATGTAATGTTATTGCCTGCTAATTAAATTAATTGGGATGTGCTCCCTGGTGATTAGCCAGGCACTGTAATGGCATGGATGGCGTGGGGACAGGGGTGACAAGGGGGCACACACGTCCTGCAGAGCCCCACCTTGGGCTGGCTGCGTGAGCAGCAGGAGCAGCCTTGGCATTTGCTGTGCTGAACTTGCCCCTGGGGCCTCCTTTGATCCGTGCTGTTTGTGTTTGATTGGATTAAAACTGCTTTAATAACTGCACAAAGCCCTGTTTGGATTAGGGAGCCAAATTAATGCTACCAGGGAGGAAATAATGAGAGTGATCCCACGCCTTGTGCCTCAGCCTGCAGCCTCCTCACACAGCAAAGGGGGATGTTTGGGGAGGAGGGATGGGTTTGGGGGGACTGTGGGGGCTGTTGGGCCCTGCCTGCACTCTGAGGTTAATTCTGAGCTGAACAGCTCCTGGATCCTGGGCTGGGCTGGGCCAGGCTTGCCTGGCTCCTGCAGGGTGGCACAAATCAGCAGGGAAAAACGTGTTTGGTAAAGTCTTCTGAACTCCTGGGGAGTTTAGCACTTCTCTTTGGGGAAGGGTCTCTGCCTGGCCTGGGCAGCTGGGCCCCCACCCAGCTCTGCTCTGGGTTTGGGGACAGCAAACCTGGACATGTTTTCCAGAGTGCCCAGCAGATCCCAGCTCTGTGCTGCTGGAGACTGGAGCTCAGCCTGCAGAGGAGAAGCTCCAGGGAGAGCTCAGAGCCCCTGCCAGCGTTTAAAGGGGCTCCAGGAGAGCTGGAGAGGGACTGGGGACAAGAGATGGAGGGACAGGACACAGGGAATGGCTCCCACTGCCAGAGGGCAGGGCTGGATGGGATTTTGGGCAGGAATTGTTCCCTGGGAGGGTGGGCAGGCCCTGGCACAGGGTGCCCAGAGCAGCTGTGGCTGCCCCTGGATCCCTGGCAGTGCCCAATTCCTGCAAATCCTCTGATTTCCTCATTAAGGCTTTTTTTAAAATTTTGCCTTTAGCTGATCTGGGGGCTGCAGCACCTCTGTTATGGGAGAAGGTGGGAGAAGTGGGATGGTTCAGCTGGAGAGGAGAAGCTCTGGGATAACTGTGGCCTCACAGGGCCTGAAGGAGCCAACAAGAAATGTGGAGAGGGACAAGGGGTGGGGGGACAGGACACAGGGAATGGCTTTAAGCTGACAATGGGGAGATTTAGATGGGAGATTGGGCAGGAATTGTTCCCTGGGAGGGGATGGGATGGAATTCCCAGATTTGCTGTGGCTGCCCCTGGATCCCTGGCAGTGCCCAAGGCCAGGTTGGACATTGGGCTTGGAGCAGCCTGGGACAGTGGGAGGTGTCCCTGCCATGGCAGGGGTGGCCCTGGGTGGGATGTGAGGTCCTTCCAACCCAACCCATTCCATCATTCTGTAGGTCTGGAGGAACAGAGTGAAGAGCTGTGAAGCCCCAGGGAAGCTGATCTGGGATGTTCCATCACAGGGTCCCTCAGGATCAGCTGCTCCAGGGACAGACTGGCCCCACCAGGACCAGCAGTGCAGCACTGGGGGCTCAGGGAACTGGTGGGAAATCCTCCTGCTCGTGGCCCATCGTGGCACATCTGCTGCTGCAGCAGGCACTGAGAAGTGTTTTTTTTTCAAAGCTTTTATTGGTGTTCAACAAACAATAATAATGTAATCAGAGCCATCAAATCCTCAAGTACTGTCAAATTATTTCTGGGAGATGAAAGCATGAAATGTTCTGTGCTCCTGGCAGTTTGTGCTACAGAACCTGAGCAAACTGGAGAGCTTGATAATGCATTAATGGCACTGGTTTTGAGAGGAGCTGCCTGAAATGCCACATTTCCCTGTCACAGGAGCACTGGGGGTGTTTTCCTGTCATTTGATGTGTTGGGGCTTTCCTCTCCTGTCTCTGAGCAGCATTTCTGAGCCCTGGCACAAAGCCCTGCACGTTCCCAGCAGGGCAGCAGCACCTCCTGGTCCTGCCTGGGGCAGGCTGAGCTTCATCTGAGCTTCACCTGGGCAGGTACAGGAACTGCCCCTCTGGGTGACAGGAACTGCCCCTCTGGGGACACCTGAGGGATCTGGGTGACACCTGAGGGATCTGGGTGACACCTGAGGGATGTGGGTGACAGGAACTGCCCCCCTCGTGGTGACACCTGAGGGATGTAGGTGACACTTGAGGGATGTGGGTGACACTTGAGGGATCTGGGTGACAGGAACTGCCCCTCTGGGGACACCTGAGGGATCTGGGTGACAGGAACTGCCCCTCTGGGTGACACCTGAGGGACCTGGGTGACACTTGAGGGATCTGGGTGACAGGAACTGCCCCTCTGGTGACACCTGAGGGATGTGGGTGACAGGAACTGCCCCCCTCGTGGTGACACCTGAAGGATGTGGGTGACACTTGAGGGATCTGGGTGACACTTGAGGGACCTGGGTGACAGGAACTGCCCCTCTGGGTGACAGGAACTGCCCCTCTGGTGACACCTGAGGGATCTGGGTGACACCTGAGGGATCTGGGTGACAGGAACTGCCCCTCTGGGTGACACCTGAGGGACCTGGGTGACAGGAACTGCCCCCCTCGTGGTGACACCTGAGGGATGTGGGTGACAGGAACTGCCCCCCTCTGGTGACACCTGAGGGATTTGGGGGCAATTACAGGAACTGCCCCTTTGGGTGACACCTCAGGGATTTGGGGAACCAAACCCCGCTGTGGTTAAATGTTTGGGTATTTTTTATATTGAGTTTTCTCTGAAAAAAAACCCCACGAAAAACCTTAAAGAAACCAAGCAAAAAGCCCAAACCACAGCCCAAAAGAGCCCACAAAAGACTGTGATACCTCAGGGACCTTCCCTCCCACTTTCTCCAGGGTCACAACAAGAGACACAGAACTTCATTACCAAGAAGAATTCCCGTGGCAGATGGAATTGTCATCTGCCAGCAGGACCCTCTGGAATTGATCCCTTTTCCCTTCAGGACTTCTCTTGTCGATTGAGCCTTGCCTGCATTGAAACACTTCTTTTTTTCTTTCCATTTTCATCTGCTCAAAAATATCCTAAAAAGAAACCGAGTTGGGTTGTTTTTTTTTTTTTTTCCTCTCTAGTAGAATGGCACTACCAGCAGTTTGCTCAGGGTATTTTTAAATTAAACAGAGCAGAGGAATTTTCTAATAGGAAGGGAGGATTTCAGTCATTATTAGTCCTCCTTAAAGCCCAAGCCCAAAGCAGGAGCTTTCCCCATCCCCAGCTGTTCCATTTGGAGAGGGAAGGAATGAGTCTGTCACACCAGGCGTGGGGTTGGGTTGGGGGTTGTTTTTTGATATTGAAAAGCTTCTGTCTTAAATTTGCAGTGCTCAGGTCGAGAAAATCCAATGTTTAAGGTCAATCAGGAGCCTTTGCTGAGCAGTAAGAGTGATTATTTTAGTGGCTTTAAGGGAATTTCCTAAAAAAAAAAAAAAAAAAGCAGTAATTGTTTTTTTTAAAAAAATCACAGAATCAGATGATGTTTAAGGTCCATTCCAACCCAAACCATCCTTTTTTTTTTTTTTTTTTTTTTTTTTTTTTTTTTTTGAGGCAATACCCTTAAAGCCACTAAAAAAGTCACTCTTACTGCTCAGCAAAGGCTCGTGGTTGACCTCAAGCATTGGATTCTCTACACCTGAACACTGCAGATTTAAGACAGTAATTTTTTTTTTTAATCACAGAATCAGAGGATGGTTTGGGTTGGAATGGACCTTAAACATCATCTCATTCCAGCTCCTGCCACGGGGCTTGGAGCTTCCAGGGATCCAGGGGCAGCCACAGCTGAACTGGAAATTCCATCTTTACCCTCCCAGGGAACAATTCCTGCCCCAAATCCCATCCAGCCCTGCCCTCTGGCAGTGGGAGCCATTCCCTGTGTCCTGTCCCTCCATCCCTTGTCCCCAGCCCCTCTCCAGCTCTCCTGGAGCCCCTTCAGGCCCTGCCAGGGGCTCTGAGTTCTCCCTGGAGCTTCTCCTCTGCAGGCTGGAAGTTCTTTCTCCTCCTGACGGAGCTGCAGCTGCTGTGGACACATTTCCTGTGCCAGGCTCGGGCTGTGCCCTCCTGCCCGTGGCTCTGCCCAGCCCCACGACGCCTGGAGCTGGGGTTTTGATGTGCTTGTTTCCAGGAGGGGTTTGTGTCCCTCCGAATTCCTAAACGGATGGCTGAGCACTGCCCCGGTGTGCAGCCCTGGGCTGGGGCAGAGTGGTGGCCGTGTCCCTGTGTCCC
>JANPWX010019218.1:0-20957 GCA_024734555.1 Trochalopteron elliotii
GGGGGGGAGGGATGTGCTAAGGTGGAGCTTGACAAGTTTTAAGATGCAAATGTGGGTGAGAAATTGAAAAGCCCCGGTCCCCAGGCACGTCTGCTCACGCAGAGCCGCTCTTGAGCCTCACACAAAGGCTGCTCCAAGGCAGCAGCTCCAGCCTTCGGGAAATCCTTCCCGGGGCCGGGAAAAGGGCTTTTGTGCAACCTCAAAGCTCAGCTGGTGATGTCATCCCCGTGCAAAAGGGTGAGAGTTAAACAGGGTCCCCGTGTCGCCGGGGAGACCCCCTGACCTTCAGCCATTCACGGGAACATTGTGTCTGCTGTGCTGGGGCTCCAGGGACCTGCAGGGCCAGGGCCACCCCGAGAACAGGGAGAGGAAAAAACCCAGGAAAATTACTTAAAACCTGAGGCAGAAAGTTATTGCTGGAGTTCAACACAGAAAAGGTGGGTAAATGTAACAGAACCTTCAAAAACCTGGGTTTGCAAAGCAAGTTTGTGGTGTTGTCAGACACATGGCTGGATGCATTATTGGGGAAGGAATATTTTCCTACCACTCCTGCATCTTTCATGGTCACTGTGTGTGGAAAGGGCAAGAGAAATATTTGCTGTGAAACAGCTTCTGTGCCTAGTGGACATTTTTGTTCTCGTTTTATGCAAAACGTTTTCTTTATATTCACAATGATCTCAGCATAGACTTGATGGGGAGTGTCTGTGTTAAAACAGGGCAGAAACCAAGGCAGAGGTGATCTGGGCCCTTTTAGGCTGGTTTGGGCCAGCAAATCATCTCGTCGGAGCTCAAACCCTCCACATCCTGTGATTCCCTTGGAAATCCTGCCCTGCTGGCTGGAAACCCTTGTGTCACAGAGAAATGACCACCCCGTGAGCAGTTAGGCTCGGCCACCCGTGGCTCTATCAGTGCATTCCCCAAGCCAGGAAAATCCTTTCTTTTGGCCTTCTTAACCCGTTTGCATAAAGCTCTTCCCTCAACAAGCCTGGTTAATCATTTTGAGGAGGCTGACTGAGCCATTGTCACGTCCTCAGTGCTTCCAAGCAGGCTGGACATGTTCCACGTAGACCAGGAAGTTCTCCAGGGAGCTCTCTGGGCTTGTCTGGAATGTCACGAACCCCCCTCATTGTTCTGCCCCTTGTTGTGGTTTTAAAATCAAATACTGTTGGAAGTTCACTCTCTCAGCTTCCTAGTCCCTGACCTCTGCCATGGAATTCTGCAAATGTAATAATCGTGAAGGGGGGGATGTGGTTTGATGCCTGCACTGTCCCTCTGGATTTCTGGAGGTGGAAAACGTTGTATGAGCTGTGATGGAGTCGTCAGACACTCCCTGGGATGAGTTATCCCTGGTGGGTGGAAGAAAGGCACAGGGGACCTGCAGGTGTGCTGTGAAATGATGTGTGGCCTGGAATGACACATGGGATTCCCATAACAGTCCCAAATGCTGCTTTAAAATGGAAACTACTGCGGCTGATTATCCAGGAAGGCAAGAGGCTAAATTGCACAGTCTCTACTTAATTTTTGCAGTATCTGTTATTTTGGAATTTGTGAGTTCTGTGTTGTTGATTCTGAATAGTGACACATTTTTTTTATTGCTATTAGCTATTAAAATGACACACTAATTGTTTCTGCAATTAAAAATGTGTTCAACTCTCCTCTGTGGCAGCACTTGTGACATTCAGAAGTCATAAACATAAACTACTTCATCATTTTTGCTGTAAACATGTCCTAGAAAAGTCATTTCATATGGAAAGAAACACACCGGACTAAGAAACGCACCACAGCAGCATTTTAGTTCTCTCACGAGGCTTAAAGGATATTAAAACTTTTCCCTTGACCCTTCCCACCAGGTAGATACTTTGATTAGGAAACTTAGGCACTGCCTGGCCATCAAAGATTGCTGGAGTAATGGTGTGTGACACGCAGTGCTTAAGGAGTGAGCAGACAATTGCTGGCGGAGGCTCCATGCTGAGAAATCTCAAGGATTATGCTCATTTCAAGCATTTGAACTTGGATTGTTTCAAGCCCCTCTCCATCTGGGAGGCCACGAGCAACAGCAAACCACAGGCTTGACCTTGGAATTATTGGTTGGCTTTTTGTGGTCTCGGAGAGGCCGGAGGAGGCGAGCGGAGGTTTCCTCCCCCCATCCTGAAGCTTCTCCGTGAGTTCCCATTGACAGATTCCTACCAGGAGCAAACAAAGTGTCTGGGCTACACCTGGGAGAACAATTTCTAGTCCTGTTGAAGCTTGGCAGGTTTTATCCTGCCAGGAAAGCAGGGCAGGTGTGAGAGGCTCCTGCAACACCAGAACAAGGTCGCTGTGGTTCAGCCCCACTCCACTGGCTCTTGTTCCAGTGCCGGAAAATCAGGTGTGAGGAAAGGCTGATTTTTGTGTTGGTGGTCACTTTGCAGGGAATGACCATCCGTCCCCTCGTTGACCTGTTGGCTGTCAAGAGGAAAAGGGAGAGTGCTCCCACCGTGGGAGAGCAGATCCACATTCGGGTAAGTGGAGCATCCATCAACACATGGCCAGAGCTTTCTGGTGTCTTCTGGAATGTGTGTGTCTCCAGGGACCCTGCAGGAGCTCTGCAGTTCTACCCAAATCGTCTGCAGGTCAGCCCCTTTCCATGCTGGAAGTCCTATTCAGGTTCCTCACCATGAGTTATTTTTGCATTGGAAGAGCAACCACCAGTCAGGCTGATGGATTATCAGGTAGTGCACAAATATGAGAGAAAAGGATGATTTCTTGCCCAAAACTTTGAGCTCTGACCTAATTCCAAATTCTCTGGTCACTGGAAAGAAAGAAAAGAAAGAGAGAAAGAAAGAAAATGAGGCTTGGTTGCTTTCAGGATTAGGAAATTCCATGTGTTCGCCAGTCCCATCACCACCACTGGTTTGGATAATTCTGCAAAAAAATGGGGGAAGGTAGGATAAGACTGGTGCTATATTGGAGAGAACTTCTGAAGTGCACCATCCCTGGAATTATTCAAGGGCAGGTTGGATGGGGATTGGAGCCACCTGGGACAGTGGAAGGTGTCCCTGCCCATGGCAGGGGCTGGAATGAGATGAAGTGTGAGGTCCCATCCAACCCAAACCATTCTGTGATTCTACATCCATAACCCAAAAGTGGGATTTCATGCCCCTTGTTCTCACCACCCAGATGTTAGTATTTGTAGTCACAGAGGACTTCAGGGAGAGGCTCAGCTCCGTGAGATCAGCTGCTCTCCCACTCAGCTTAGCCTTTGCATTTGCATCTGCATCCAAAGGAAAATTAATATATTCCTGAATCTTATTGTTCAATCCCAGTCATGTTTCTGTGGGTATGGCTCCTTCAGGAATATTATTGTCATTGTCTTCTTTAGCAATAAAGCCACTGGGGCTGAGGACATTTGTAAAACCTGTTTGGCATCCTCACAATGGGGTCAGACTGCAGGGCTTTGTCTGAGGTTAACACAACAGCTCAGGAGGCTGAGGAGCTTTTTCCAGTTGTGAACAGAGAAGACTTTGTTCTTTTGTTAGGGTGTGAATGGTAAATCATGTCAGAAATGTGTTTATTAGGAGGTGTGAGCTGAAAATGGCCATGTACCAATTAAGCTGAGAACGTAAAAATGCAGATAGTTGGAAATCAGGGATGAAGAAGCCAGAAGCAGCTTTCTTCCTCAAATTTATTTTGCCATCTGGATAGTTGGGATGTTCTTGCTTGCGGGAGTGATGATCAGAGTGTGTGAGTGTAATTCCAGAGAATCAGAGTAGTTTGGGTCAGAAGGGACCTTAAAACTCATCTCATTCCACCTCCTGCCATGGGCAGGGACACCTTCTCTTATCCCAAGTTGCACCAAGCCCCATCCAACCTGGCCTGGGGCACTCCCAGGGATGGGACATGCCAGTGCTTCCCTCCAGTGTCGTGTTTGTGGAATACACAGCTGCCAACAGCCATGTGAGGGCACTAAACCCACACCAGGCTGCAGGGCTGAGCCAGCTGCTCTGAAGCTTTTCTGTCTCTGACATCCCAAAAAGATAGTTTTAAAATTTTAGAGCTGTTGGAAGTTCCAGGGTCATCAGTACCTGAGTGTGGAGGGCAGCAAAGCAGAGCCCTCTCCCAGTTTAGAGATGCCATTAGGAGGGAAAGCAGTTTGGGAAATTATAAGGATTTAACTTTTAGGTGGAAAACCCAACCAGGCTGGGATTTCTTATATAATTTAAAACAATAGTAATGTAATTATATGAAGTATGATATGCTGATTTCATTTGGTGGGAAGTGTCTGGGAGAAGGCAGTATTTATTATTCAAGTCAAAGCATCATTTATGTGTTACCTACATTTATGTCCTAAGGATAGTGATTTCCTGAGACAAATTGTCCTCAAAACCCCAAAAATGAGCCTTTCCTGCAGGTCAAGGCCCAGAGGGCAGAACATGGGAGCCATCAGCCCTCCTGTACCTATCACAGAGAGCAGATTCATGGCTCTCAGCATTTATTCTCTGCTTGCCCACACCTGAACGCAAACCACTCATTCTACTCCAGCACCACTGGATGAGTAGATGGAGAACTATCCCAGTGCCTTTTCTCCTTGTTTCCCAGCTCCATATCCTGAGCTGGACGCATCCCCAGTTGTGTGTGTGGCTTTTGCTGTTTGCTGGCTGGGTTCATCACATATGCAACCGGCGTAGAGTGAAATCCTCTCTCCTCTTTAGTTCTTGGATCATTTGCTGGCTGGCATTGAAGATATATCTGGACACTGGGGACAGTATTACTGGAAAGACAAGTAAGGATTTGCCAAAATACAACTGTGTACATGTGTAGGAAAAAAAAAAGGAGGTTGGTTTCTATTCCCAGAGTTTCTGCTGTGGGCAGCTGGGCCTTGTTCATCCTCATGGCACAAGGGAGGTGACAGAGGGGCAGCTTTTCCTTGTCCAAGGGGACACCAGGTTTTCAGGGCACTTCCCTGCTTGCAGACACTTCTTGTGCATCACCCTAAAAAGATCCTTTCTCCTCTCCTGTTGTGTTTGTCCCTTCTTGCCCAAAGAAATCTGCTGGAAGTGCCATGGCCATGACACATGGCCTGTCCCAGGCTGTGCGCAGTTAACATTAAAGAGCTGACTTTGCACACTGCTTGTTGTGGACTGAAATTACAGAGGATCTCTACAGATTTCTGTAGCGAAGTGTTCAATTTTCATTAAATTCTGGGAGTTTGTACATTTTAAAATGAAAAAAAAGCATCAAGATTAAAAAAAAATTAAAAGTACCATAAAACATACTAAAAAAGACTATCTACCAGGTTTAATTCCTTGGTGATCCAGACACAGATGCAGCTGGTAGAGAATTTTTAGGAATGCCCATGCTTGGAAGTGCCACTAGAGGGTATGGGAGTCACTGCTGCTGAGGAGCATCCTGGCTCCTTGTGAGCAGATCTTAGAGAGATTTATGATCTCAGAGGTCTTTTCCAACCTAAATTATTCAACGGTTTGAGCAGAAAAGAAAAGGAAATGGCTCAAGAGGGAATCTCAAGGGGGAAGTGTTTAAATCTGTGGCTGTTGCATGTGCTTGTAGCACTTCTGGAAGAGTTTGTGATATATCTGGCAGGCACTTTTGGGGAGCTTTTATTGTATTTAGTGACATTTTAATATTTTGTCTCATATATTGTAATGCAGAAATAATTAGGGACTGACCTCTTGGACCATCGATTTCTGAGGAGCACTTACTGGGATATAATGGAATTTAATGGAATATGGGGCAGTCCTGGGCTATGACCCTGCTGCCTTGCTCAGGCCTGTTGGTGCTGGGGAGTCAGGGGAGAGGCTAAACCCATCTCACTTTGTTCTCCAACAGGCTGGAGTATTTCAACAGCAAATACCTGCAGAAGATCCTGCTCAGGGAGTACGACCAGCCCAAGTCCAGCATCGTGCTGCTCTACGAGAAGCTGGAGCGCAAACACGCCATTGAGCTGGCCCAGGCTGGGCAGCTGGGCCACGGCCCAGCCCACCCCTCCTTCCTGTGAGCAAACACCAGCTCAAACTCAGCAGCTGGGGGCTAAAAATGATGGGCTGGATGAGCATCACCCGGCACTGATGGTGGCACATGGAGGGTCACTTGTATCCCCATGAATTACAGGGAAATGGTGCTCTGAGGAAGAAGCTCCTGCCCAGTTTTGGATGGGTTTGCACTGTTAAATGTTCTGAATGGCCACTTCAGACCTCACAGATGGTTCTGCTCTGCCACTGCTCCCCATGGCTCTTTTATCCACCAGGGAGCACATGGATAGCCTAGCTCTGATGCAAATGCCAAATTCCTGCTTTGCTGTGAGCTCCATCTGCAAGGATGAGCTGTTGGCTGTGGTGGGATCCCAAAGGGGCACTGAGATTTGAGGGTGAACTTCTTGTGCATCTTCCAAAATAAGGTGTTCTGCTTTCCTTTGCAGCAGCAGTGACAGGACTGTCATACCAGACCAAAAATTGGAGGACACTCCAAATCCTGATGTCCTGGACAACATGCAGGAGATATTGGCAAGGAACCTGTACCGGATCAGGAGGACGGTATAACTTTTCCCTCAATCCATATTTTAAGTGTCCAATAACACAAATTTCCTGGGTTATCCGAACAGCCTGAGCAGATGTTATGAATATTTCCATAATTACCCAGGATGTCTCTTTGTGAGCAGAGAATAGTTGGCTGTGCGGAGCCAGATCCAGTTTCCAAGTCAGTGGCACATTTCTGTTTGCTGCCTGACAGCCTTTGAAAGGTTCACCCAGTCAGCCTGTAATTTCATGGAATATTTTCAGCATCGGTACCCGGCAGTGAAAAGGAGAAAGGAGGAGCACGTGGAACTTCAGGCACTGGGTTAGCAGATCCAGCAGCAGCTCCTAGGGCAGTGCAGGGATGGGGTTATCCTCATGGTACATTTTTCCCCGTGGAAGACAGGTGTGAGTGGGAATTAATCTGCAGAGCTTTTTTTTTAAATCCACCCAGCAGTTTTGCCAAGGAACTGGTACCAGTGGTTAAAGGGCATAAACCCCACTTGCTGTTTACAGAATCATGGATTGTGTCTGGGGTTTTACACAGCTGTGTGTGAAATTTCTTTCACTTGGGCCTGTGCATTGGAATTGCTGTTTGTTGGGAGACTTAGCCTTAAAATCCACCTAAGCCTTTGTTTTATGGATTACACATAGGGGTGGGCCTGATGTGGGCAGCTCAGCACAGTGGGATCAGCCTCCCCCTCCTGTCCCTTTGCTGAGCTGAGGGAAGCAATGGGATAAGGCTGGGAAGAAACCTATGGACATGGTGAAGGGATGAAAATGAAGGCACAGATCCAGTTTGTGCTTAGTCCTGCATTAATCCAGCCCAACCCCTTGTAGTGACAGCATTATCCCAGCTCCCACTGGTATTAGTGGGAGATTTCATCTTGTCTGGGTGGTGGCTTTTGAAGGAGGATTCATGGTTCCCATTGTTTGCATCATTTATATGGGGAGGTGGAGTAAACACAAAACACTGGGGGCCGAAGATGTGAAGGCACCTCGAGCAGAGTCATTGCACCCATTCTGCCACCTGCACTACCTGGTGTAACTCAGCCTTGCCATTCACTGATTTCTTGGGTGACTTCACCTAAAAAAGCAGAGTTTGGAGCCCCATCTCCCTTCTGTGGCTCTTTCCATCCCCACCTCTCCTAAATCAATGTGTGCTCATAAACTGGGCGGGGTGGAGGGGGAAGGAGGGAAGGAGGGGAAGGAGGAAGATGAAGGAGGCTCCTGGAGGGAGGGCAGGGACGCTCCCGTGTCCAGCAGCCTCCGTGTGTCCCCTGCAGGGCCCGGCGTACAACAGGCACACCCTGCCCGGGGACAGCGAGCCCACGGAGCAGGCCAAGGAGATCCTGATCCTGCGGCACAAGAGCCTGCTGGTGGAGGTGAGCGGGAGCGACGCCTGCAGCTCCAGGAAGGAGGTGAGAGGGAACACGGGCAAGCAGGACCCCGTGCACAGGTGTGGGTTTAATCTCCACACTCTGAGGGTCCAGCCTTGCAGAAAAGTGGCTATAATAATTAGCGAGACTGCTCTTCGAGGATGTTTTGTAAATCAAAAGGTTTAATAATGAAAAAAAACCCCCAAAAAACAAAGTAACAAAACGTTGCCAAAAGTAAATCACGAACCAGGCGCAGGAGTCTGAGAAAACTCAGACAACCTTGCCAAGACATCTCGAAAAGCCTTTTCTTTCTTTTGTGTTCTTTCTTAAGTACTAATGTTTTAGGAGGGATAACCTGGCTAACAGCCAATAGAGAGGGATACAGGGTTTGAAGAACAGTGACAAGATCTAATAGATGCTTCTTTCTTGGCCCTGAGCCAATCCTTG
The DNA here is from genome assembly GCA_024734555.1 of Trochalopteron elliotii. Classification (NCBI taxonomy): domain Eukaryota; kingdom Metazoa; phylum Chordata; class Aves; order Passeriformes; family Leiothrichidae; genus Trochalopteron; species Trochalopteron elliotii. Next base: position 8,336 of record JANPWX010019218.1, read on the forward strand.
TCGGAAGGGTATGGAAGAATCTAGTTTCTTTACCTTAAGAGGTGAGCCTTAAACTTTCCCTATATGGAAAACACTTGCTGGGTGTGTAGGATGCATTACTACACACGGGCTGCTTTCCCCACAGCCTGGTTGCTGCTGATGGTTTGTTTCCTTCAAAAGACAAATCTTGTTACTTAATATTAAAATAAAAGTTTCTCTATCCTAAATCTCATTCCAATGAATAGGAAAAATACCAAGGGAAAAACTGTCCATCCCAGCTCCTGACAAAACAAGGAGCCACCCTGAGCACAGCCCCATTCATTGCTTTGTGAATAGACTTCCACCCGTGCTGGGAAAATTCTTTACTGAGCAAATGTTACTGACTGGGATTCACTCTGTGGATTCTGAGGTCTGGTTTTCCCATGTTTTCTTTTCTGGGAGATTTCATCGAAGACAGGAATTTGTCTCCCCCACTGTCAGTGGTCCAGAGGGACTGTAAATATTTGAAATTACTCAGTGTTTTTTTACCCCCAACTCTTTTGAAAGGACAGAAGCATTTTTGTGATCTTTTTTATTCATTCTGCAGGTGAGTGTTTTGTTTTTAAACACATCTGCAGCTCTGGGCAGGCTTGAAAGAAGTAAAATAGAGGGAAGTTTTGTTTATCAGATTCCTGTGAAAAACAAAAATTTTTCCAGTTTACTACTGGCATAGCTCTGTGTTGGTTTATGTTCTGAAACAGAGTTTTTCAACGTCTGTGGCTGGCGAAGACTTTTGCTCTTTGTAAATTGGTGAGAGAAACTGGGTCAACATTTAGCTATGGAAAAAAAGGGTTTCCAGGAACGATGCACGAGGAGCAGGCTTGGTCTTTTCAGTTCCTCCCATCCTCTGTAACTCTTTAGAGGAAAAGCATTTAACCCTTGTCATATTTTGCTCTTAAATGCCCAGGTCAGCAGCAGTGCAGAATCAAAGAACATCCAGAGCTGGAAGGGATCCACGAGGATCATTGAGCCAACTCCTTGCCTTGTGCAAGACAGCCCCAAGAATCCCACCCTGTGCCTGAAAGTGCTGTCCAAACACTCTCTGAGCTCTGGCTGGGTTGGTGCTCAGCACTAATTGCTGAGCTATCCCTAAATTTCACTCACTTCTCTGCATTTTAGGTTTTGATGGCTTGAGCTGGAGCACTGTCCAAGTGTGAGCTGTGATCTCTAAACTGAGCAGCCAAGCTCCATCACTGAGGAGAACAAAATCACCTTTTAGAAAGAAACAAATTACCCTTCCTTATTTAGATAGTAATTTTCTATGACAGCACAAGAATTTGGGAGTGCCCTGGACTTCTTTTCTACTCCAGTTTCCTTGTGGAAATGCCAATCATGGGGGAGCCCACCAAGAAGAGTGGCCCTGCACCAAATGCTGCTGGTGCTGAGGCCTTCCTTCCCAGAAAAGGTGTTCTGGCTCTTGCAAACAGCTTAAAAGATTTAATTTGATCGTTTACATGCTGATTGGTACTTACAATTCAGAATAGATAGGCAAGAACATGGCATGTTCCTGTAGAACATTTGGTATAATTAAACTTCAAAAGAGCAACATCAAACTCCGGCTGATTTTGAGCACGACATTCCCTACTTTAAGGATATTTGATTGTTAACCCTTATGCTCCTGCTTTCCCCTTCTCTGCTGCATTTGGTGGGAAATTCAGGAGCTTTGGGAAAGCTGTTTGTCCTGTTCCTTTGAGTGCCTGCAACTGGGCTTTGGGAGAACAGAATAGTTTTTGGGGAATTGCAAAAGCAGTAGGATTCACTCTGTGTCTGTACTGACTCATGGATGATGGCAAATGCCCTCTGAGGGTGGGAAATGCCCTGTGGATTATGGAAAATGCCAGTTTGATGCTGAATACTGACTGTTGTGTCATTGGAGCCACTTGTTGGTGCTGCTCACACCCCTGCACTGCAGCCACCTCTGCTTTGTGCCAGTTGAAGGGAAGCAGATGTAAATCCCAGAATAGTTTGGGTGGGAAGAGACCTTAAAGATCATCCAGTTCCAACCCCCTGCCATGGGCAGAGACACCTTCCACTAGATCAGGATGTCCCATCCAATGTGGGAGATGATGGTAAATAGTGGGAGCTGATCCCAGTGACACTGGTAAGGGTGGCTCTAACCCAAGAACCATCCCTCAGTGCCCAAAAGGACAAGCCAGGCCTGTTTTGTGTCACCAGCAGCTTTTCTGCTAATTTTTAAGAATAGCTGCCTCATTTACTGTGAATAGAAATAAAATGATGTCCCAAAGTGATGGGATAATGCTCTAATAGAACCCTGAAATATTAACACTGTATTAATTATATATATAAAATATTATATAATATTAAGGAGGGTGGGTGAGTGCTGTTACTTTGTGCTGTAGGAGGACAGATTGCAGAATTTGTCAGCAGAAAGAAGGAACACTGTGCTAAAAAGTAGATTTTAGCCTATTATAAGCAGCTCAATACTTACCAGTTTTTGGGAAAAAATGTAGCTACTCATGCTTCTTCCATGCCAAATTGACAAGAAAATTGTATTTCTCTAATTAAAAAAAGCTATTAATGAGAAATGTCAGTAGTGTTAGAGATTTCTCTGATTGTCAGATATTCCATCTTTTGTAGTCCCACAGGGAAGGGTTTGGCCTTCCAGGTTTTGAGTCAGCAAGAAAAGCTTGGATGCTGTTGCTCCCCACGTTTTTCTATTCTACATCTCACCACGAGATGGAAGCATTACAACTGTGTTTGCACACCCAACTGGAAACCCAAGGAGGGAAATAAACTTCCAGCAAAGGGCCACTGAAACCCCTGTGAAACTCCTGCAATTCCATTGCCAGTCTTGGAAAAACCTTTGGTCATACCTGGAGCATTAGGAGCTGAGGGAATAATTAAAAAATCCCTTTGGTTCAGTAGAAACTCTGGGGTTTTTTTGTTTGGCCAGTTTCTGTTTTTCTTTTTTAGTGAAGCTGCTGAGAGCTTTGCTGTTAAATGTGAAGCTGTTGTAGCTCAGTTAAACTCATATTTTATTAGTGTCTGGTTGATCTTTTCCCTCCCAAGTGAAATCAGGGATGTGTGGGAGAACATCCTAGTGTTGGTGGCTTCACCAGGCTGGGGAGGAGCCAAGTTCATCCTGGCTGCTGGACAATCCATCTCCTTCCCCAGGAAAAAGCAGTGCCCTCGCCAGGATTCAGCCAGGAGGGGTGGGAATTGGGGCAGGGTGGAACTGGGGCAGGGTGATCTTTGAAGTCCCTTCCACCCCAGACCATTCTGTGACTCTGAGTCACCTCTCCTGGATGGCTTTTAGGTGCCTTAGGGATCCCCTGCACTTCAGGTGCTTTTACAGCTTGGAGAGGGGGCTCTTGGAGCCTTCTCCAGGGAGAGTTTGGAGAGCAAACGGGGAAAAAGCAGGGAGAAGCAGCAAGAAAAGAACAATCTTCCTCCCTCCGGAGCAGGTTAAATGACTTACACCAGGCAGAAGGACCTTGGCAGGAGATCGAGGTGACTTCAGCTCTGAACCACAGCCCAGAGGATTAACTCCAAGACTATCTATTTCCAGCAGAAAGTTCGCCTTCCCTTGCCTAAGGACAAAATTCCTGCCGAAGGCTGCTGCTTCCTGGAGCTGTGCATCATTGCTGGCTCTGAGCGCCGGCCGCATTTGGGGCTTGCCTTATTTTAGGCAGAGATCCAGCCCAGCCTGAGCTGGCAGGGCGGGTTCTGAGACCCAGGACAGCTTTTATTTACCACTGAGCACCCAGAAAATCCTTGCACCTGTAGCCAGGCAACTTGGTCCTCTTTTCTCCTGCCAAAACACGAGTGCACTCCCCCAGAAGGAGCTTATTTGGAGCTGCCTGTGAGCCATGTGCGTAAATGACACAGTGCCTTTGGTAATTATGTCGGAGCCCTTTCATGGAGCATGCTCTGAGAATCGTTAAATGCCCCTGGGAATGGCTTTCCAGGGAGCCAGGCGCTGCTGCCGGAGCTGGGAAGGCATTGTTATTAAAATGGTCAATAAAAGTGAGAACAAGGGATGGAGGGCAGCGGTCCTCGTTAGGGGAGGGAGGAGAACGAACCGAAACAAAACAGAAAACCAGGCTGGGAGGTGTCCAGAGTTATTTTGGCACTCTGGGTTCCTGGACCGAGGTGCCAAATCACAGCTGCGTGAGAGACTTATTCCCAGTTTACAGAGGCACGGAACAATCCAGGCGGCATTGTGCTACCTGATTTTTATTTTTTTCGTTCCTTTTTTTTTTTTTTTTTTTTTTTTTTTTTTTTTTTTTTTGTCCTGGAGGGTGGAGATTAGCACTGGAGTGAAAGGACAGGGAGCTCGTTAGTGCCAGCTCGTTACCTGCCTCCTTGGCCTGCAGCCAACGTGGGGAACAGTCAAGGTGAGAAACATCCATATCCTGGGGACAGCTTTGCCTTCTGCACTGCCTGTCCCATTCTCCCAGCTCCAGGGCTGCTCCTTCCCATCCTCTCTGCTGAACCATTCCTGGGGAGCTCAGACCTCTTCCAGAACTCAAAACATAATTGCTGTATAGCGCAATTTTTATTCTTTAAGCTTCTGACACTGGCTCAGTTTTATTTCTAAATTCTTGGCAGTCCATAAAGAGCTTTTAGGGCTGTTCAGAGAAGCTGTTCTTGCCCCATCCCTGGAAGGGTTTTAGGCCAGTTTGAGTGGAGCAACTTGGTCCTGTGAGAGGTGTCCCCACGCACAGCAGAGGGATTGGAATGGGATGATCCTTAAGGTCCCTTCCAATCTCATGATTCCATATTGTAGCAAATCAGCGTCTGCAAATACTTCCTGCCGTCTCTTCAGTCTATTTTTAGTAATCCTTCTTTTTTTGTTGTTGCAGTTTATTTTTACACAGCAAAGGTTAAACGAATGGGAGTGGAATCCTTAGGGATTGCAGAGGGTTGATTTATGAGGCAGGAGTGTCATGAACAGATTTCACAAGGCACTAAAGTCCTTCTCTCCCTCAGTCCCAGAAGGAGGACTCGTGCTCGGTGCAGGGTGAGGCCACCCCACAGCTCAAGCTCTGCCGCTCCTTCACCGGTAAGTTGGGGAGCTGGGGATCATTCCCTGCCCTCCCCTGCTCACCCTCATCCCTGTGGAATGACTCAGCAGGTGACAGGGAGGATATGGGACATCCTTAAATGAGCCTCATGGGTGAGCAAGGAGATCCGAAAGCCTTCCCAGCCCTGGTGCTCCCTCTCAGCCCAGCCTGAGGTTGGTGTGAATGATTTGGGCCCTTTCAAAGCCATCTAGTCCAACCCCTCTGCCACAAACAGGGACATCTCCAACTAGGTCAGGTTGCCTCATCCAACCTGGGATGTAGCTGTTTTAATCCACAGTTTACCAGGAATATTTCAGTTATGTTCTTCCTGAAGAAAACCATGACTCTAAGCAGAGAAAAGTAATGAAAACCCCATTGTTTCTAGTTTTTTTCCCACCCTGAGGAAAACATGAGCACCATGGCCCCTGACACAGCGGTGACAGAGCAGAAGGAGATTGTAACACTTGTGTCATGGTTGCTTGTTCATCCCCTTCAAAAAATCCCATAATGTGACAACATGACATTCCAGGTGCTCCAGCAGAACACCTGCACTTTCCAGAGCTGGTTTAAGGTAGTCATCACTGTGAATTTTTGCTCTACAAAGTTGCAGGTGGGGACTGACAAAAGAATGATGATGTCAATCCAAATACTTTATGTATTTCAAAGTGTAAACCCAGGTTTAAATTACCTTTCTTTTTGGCTTTTTTCTTCCACGGAGACAGTGATCTTTGTCTCCTGCTTTTTGATTGGGAAGTGATCCTTGGAGTGGAACAGCCCATCCTCAAAGAGCACGTGGCCACCTCGGTGTTTCTTCATTCCTGCTGAACCACAAAGAAGGGCGTTTCTCGTGGTGTTTCTCGTGGTGTTTCTCATGGTGTTTCTCGTGGTGTTTCTCATGGTGTTTCTCATGGTGCTTCTCGTGGTGCTTCTTGTGGTGCTTCTCCTGGTTCTTCTCATGGTGTTTCTTGTGGTGTTTCTCTTCCCACAGTGGGGAACACGGAGAAGGTTCGGGAGGTGAAGGAGAGCCGATCCAAGTCCGTGTGCGCCATCCCACCGCCCCAGCCCAGTGGCGCGACCTGGGCTGGGAGGAAAGAGCTGAGTCTGGAGATGTAGAAACACAAGGGATGCTCTGGCTCCCCACGAGGGGTCTGACTTCTTCAAGGAGGGCTGCTGGACATGTAGATAGTGTAAATAACATGCACGTTGGAAAGGACAACGTGGATGTGTTCAAATATCCAGAGTGGTTTGCGTGGAAAGTCGCTCTTATTGCCCAGTGCTGGGTTTTTAGTGGGAACTGAGGGAAAAGATGCTCAGCAGAGCATCAGCAGTGCCAGGGAATGGCTGAAGGGGCATTTCTAAAGAAATTTGTAGGAAAAATTAGCCCGTTCAGTCTGGGAAAATATCTGAAACTGCCTACAACTGCAAGGAAGGATGTTTTAATAAAGTGAGATATGGGATCTTCTCATTAGTTTTCAGGGATAGGCTAAACAGCAGGGAGCATTTGGATTATAGGTTGGGAAAAACTTGATAATCTCAAAGAAGGTTTTATTAGGGGATGGAGGAAAGAACAGAAACAGCAACAGATTTCTTCTGCTTCTCCAGAACTGATGGATCCTGGCTATGAACATTATTCTCAAGAAGCCCAAAGTTAAATGACATAGTTGAGAAAGGGGTTGTGTCTTACCTGAGGGATTGTCCCACACCCAGCCACTGTTCTGCTAATGAAAAATTATTGCAGCTAAGTTAAAAGGGAGAAATACGTTCTTAGCAGTTTTTAAAAATTTATGTAAGGAATGGTTCACGTCAAAGTTAAAATGAGGAAGCTCCAAACCCAGTGGTGATACCAGGAGGGTGACAGCCCTTAAAATAGATGGGAAAGGTTTCTGACATGGTTAATTGGTTGCATTAATCCTGTAAAGATATTTTTTGGATGATCTGGGCTGCAACAGCTGGGAGCTGAGGGTTTAGAGGAGTTTAAAAGTGCCAGGAGGGTGACCCAAACCCTGGCTGCTTCTCCCAGGAAAGGTGTGAGCCCTTTGCACAGCAGATGCAGGTAAATTCCAGGGACAGGATCTGAGGAAGACAGATAGCCCCAGCTTTGGGTAATTTTCTTTGAAACTCCAGGTAAGTTCAAGCCTTTGAATTCTTGTCCTTACTGAACCTGACAGGACATGTTTTAGTTTTGCGTTGACATTTTTCTTTCTCTTCTCCTTCCTCTGATCCAAGAGTGTTTAATCTGAACGAGTGGCTCTTTCTGAAGCAGCATTAAAAGAAGCTGTAGGAATTCACAGACTCCCCTCCATTATATTTTTGAGCTTGCAGAACCAGTCTCCTGCGTGCAGAAATAGTCCCTTAGCAGACCCCTGCATGGTACACTGAAACTTTCCTTTTAAATTGAAGGCACAAATTTCTGTGTATTTGCTTTGCAATGATCCAAGGTCTCGTTTTCTTCTGGAAAAAACCCTTTATGGTGTCCTGGCATAAGCTGAGGTGGTTCATTTTGACTCAATGGCCACTCCATCACTGGAGATTCACTTCATTGCAAAGGAAAATTGGAACTTCTAGCAATAGATGTGTGTTTCACGTGTGTATATAAATGTATGTACATATGTATTGATTTTAATATAGGCTCATTGTCAACTTCAGTTAATTTATTACAGTTTTGGTTTGTTTCCTAGTTTAATCCATGTACATGGGAGCCATGTGGGTTTAGCTGTACTTGGTTTAGAAAACAGCCCATCTTTGAGTATACTGTCATATATTATACAATCAAAGACATTTAAGAATATGTTGAAGTGTTCCACGTTTCTATTTCAATTAAACTCTGGGAAGTGTTATGGGATCATCTCTGAGTTATTATCTCCTTGCATCTTCAACATGGTGCTGGTGACATCAGCAGGAGCTGGGGGCACTCAGGGGTGTCTCTGGGTGTCATTCCAGGCAGATCCTCTTGGAACAGCAGCTTCCTTCAACCCTTGTCCGGTGATCCCAGGATCACGAGTGAGGAAAGTGATTGTAACGAGGAAATAATATTGGTGGTGTTGTTCAATGGTGAAAACCATTGCATACAAGGCAGAGAAAAAAAATACTGAACCTGGAGGTCCTCAGCTCTCTGGGGTTGGAATGTCCCTGTTCACCTCCAGTTTGGTGTCCTTAGTGTTTTAAATTTCTCCTTAAATTCTGCACAGTAAATAGGAGTATTTACTAAGGTGAGTCGGTTTTGTTCTACAGTGGGAGGGCAAAAAGGAAATTAAATCAATTTTCTTGTCAAGGAGTTTTTAATCAAGGATAGAAACTGTGATTGGCTAATTCTTGCTTGAGTCTTGTTTGGGTTTTTTTGGCTCTTTTATTTTGGTTTTATGCTTTTGCATCTGAACTGTGTTATTTTTGTCCAAAATACCTGGGTGTCTGCACTATCTTTTTCTTGCATCCATCCTTGTTATCTTTGTACAGCATCCATCATTTTTCTGGGCATCAGGCACTTAAATAAGGAGCTTTTTCCAGTTGATATTCCCATCAGTTCTCTGAAATACCATTATGCGTTATCAAGGACCTTATTAAATGGTGTCTGTTTTGGAGGGGGTAGCTTTCTTTGTAGGCAACAGAAGTGCTTGGAAGGATGCCAGAAAATGGAATGGAAATTTTATCTGATGTGGAAAAAAAAGGTTAAAAAAAAAAAATTCCTTGCATTTTTTTGAAATTGTAGATTTTCATCTCAATTCAGCACAAGAGATGTTTCCATGCCAGGAACTCCCAGCTTCTGGCAGTTCCAGAGATTGCTGGCTCCAGGTGTGCAGTGGCTGCAGAGGCTGCCCAGCCCAGCCCCACATTCCCATGCTCAGGCATGGGATCCTTCGTGGATCCCAGCCCATTATTCCCTTCCAGCCCCACTTTGAGTGCTGGGTCCCTCACTACCTCTCTGCTGCATGAACAATTTGCTTGATCTGCAGAGAAGACAATATTCCCAGCAGGACATTTTTTTCCCAGTGAGTCACTCTGCCCTAAATTTAACCTTCTGGATACTGTGGATTTTTTCTTAAAATTTCTTTACAAAATATAATAGCTCAGCTAAAGCTTTTGTGAAGTATTTTCCAGTCACTTAGTGTCCAAGCCCTCTGACTAGTTTGTATTTCAGCCCAGAATACCTTTGATAATCTTTGCCAGTATCCAGTGTTGGTGGTCTTAAAATTCTACAACTGAGTGGAAAACTGTTAAGTGCTCAGGCTTCAGAGCATGCCTAATTAATTCTTTCCAGGGTTTTAGTCCTTTAAAAAGTGTTAAAAACATGGATTCAGTGTATCATTGAATATTGCATGGTTCTGTGGAAATAAATTGCTTCAGTTTGATTCCTTTAGGAGTTCAGAGAGTTTTTGCTCTGTGCTTCCTCTGGAAGTTTACAGGAGTCTGTGGAAAGTTTGGGTTAAAACAGGCAAAAGTTTTTAATGAGGGGGAGCAGCTTGATGGCAAAGCAAGAGCCCAAAAACCATATCAGAAAACTCTTTGCAAAGACATCAGTCAGCTGCATTTGAAAATCAGGCAAAATCTCCCCTGTACTCACAACTCCAAAAGCATTTCCTCATGTGAACTTTAGTATTTTTATTTTGAGCAGAAAGCCATACTTGTGTTTATTTTATTTCAAGACTGCTTAAGGAGATTATAATGACTTAATCCTGGAAAGGGCTGGCAGTGCTTGAGAAGCAGGTGAGGCAAATTTGAGCTTTTTTCCTCTCCTCACATCAAGTCCTGGAGGGGATTCAGCCTCAGAAGAACCGTTAAGGATCTTTCAACATCCAGGCTTATGTGCCTCTTCCAAGAGACGTGGAGGCGGGAGAGATGAAAAAGGAGCATGTGATGGAGATGAACTGGAGATTATCATTTTAATGCAGAATTAAAGGGGCAAATGTCAACATGGGTATCTGTTGCTCTCCCTTCCAGCACAGCTCAGATTGAGGGGTTTCTCTTTGTGAAACCCTCAGGGACATTAGTGGCTTTTCCAAGGTAAAGTTGGCAGTGCTGGGGTGCTCTTGTCGTGGTCTGGTTGACTTTGCTGTCCTGGGTGTCTTCTTGTTCCAAGGTTTGGGGAGAAAAGAGTAAAAGGGAAGACTCGAGAGAGATTCACTCACCTACCTAAGGAAACACCACATGGGACATCTTTTGGAGCAGGGCAGATCATAGAACCATGGAATCATTTAGTTTGGAAAAGCCCTCTAAAACCATGCAGCCCCCCCCAGCACTGCCAAGGCCACCACTGACCCGTATTCCCAAGTGCCACATTCACAGAGCTTTTAAATCCCTCCAGGGATGGGGACTCCACTCCTGCCCTGAGCAGCCCATTCCAGGATTTCACTACCCAGGATCGTCAGGCCAAGCTCCAATGAAGGAAGGTCTGCAGATCTCCAGAGGGACTCAGTGAAATCCTCAGAGGCAGCCCTTAAAACTCATCTCTTTACCAAATTCCAAGAAATCCTCTGCTCTCTGCATGAGAGAGTGAAAATATGTTCATCTATCTACATAAAATGTAAATTTTTCTGTGAGCATGGATCAAACTACAGGAAATAACAACACAGACTGTGCTGATGGAGTCTTTGATCAATTCAAAGGTAAAACACCCAGTTCTGTGAAAAATCTGAGCTGACTTGCCCCAGCTCCTTGCTAGAATATGTATGTTATGGAGAGTCACAGTTTTGGTTTAAAAGCTTAAGAGAAAACAAAAATAAAATCCTCAGGGTCAATTAGGAATTAATAAAATGCTCAGGATATAAGTTTCCTTTTTATCCACTGAAGTCCTGGAGCTGCCCATGATGGTATTATCATTTGACTTCTGTGGATAAGAAGATGCTGAAGGCAGGTTCCTGCTGGCACCAGGAGAGGCAAGGGAAGAAAGGGAGGGCTGGTTTCCTTGGGAGTTAAATGGTATTTGTGTCTGCCTTTGCATGGAATGTGGTGCTGGGTGGTTAATTCACCCCCCCCCCGGCTTTGGTGTGGCATTCCAGAGATCCCAACATGGGCTTCAAAGGACAAAACATCATCATTACCACTTCCTGCAGGCTGAGGGAGAGACCACATGGTCTCATTGCACAGGAATTTTTTGGATCCTGAAGGAGATTCTTGGGGCTGTGACAAGGAATCATCCTGGGATGATTTGGGTTGAAAGGGATCTTAAAGATGATCCAGTTCCAAACCCTGCCATGGACAAGGACACCTTCCATTGGACCAGGTTGCTCCAATTCCTGTCCAACCTGCCTTTGAAAAGAAACACCTCTCAGGAGTGGAATTTCAGTGCAGAGAGAGACATTTCAACCTTGGGAACTCAATTCCTATTCCACAGCCTCGGAATTTGGAGGATGTTTGACTGGGCACAAGGCATCCTGTGAAGAGCCAAGACTGGGCACCAGCAATGTTCTGCCTCAGCCACGCAGAGTTTTTCTGCCAGTAAGACCCAGAATTCCTGAGGATATTTCCAAATGGCAAACAGCACTATCTTGGGATATGCAGTAGGACAAAAACAGCATCGCCAAGTAGAGCTGGCTCAAAACACACCCAGAAACGTGAAAGTGTGCATTAATCCCTTTTTTAAAACAAAAATACACAAGTGCCCACTTTGCATTTTAATTTTATGTAATTGCAGTGTGAGGTACAAAAAAATCCTCATTCCTGTTGTGCAAATCCTTGTTTTTACCCAGCTCCTCTGGGCATTGCTAAAGCTCCTTTCCTGTCCACCTTTGAGGAGAAGATCACAAGAAGAGATGGCAACCAGTTGACATTGTCACTTCAGACAGGTTTAGCCAGGATTGTGTGGTAGTTAAATGGCTGATTGGAATTGCACTAACTGATTATTTGGGTGATAGATAACTTGTACTTTGTATTTCATCAACCTTTTTATATTCACTACAAAGAGCAGCAGTGAAGCACCAGTGACTGGGAGATGGGTGTGTTAATGCTGTTCAAAACTGTGGAAAAAGAGTGAATAGGCTGGGATGTGGTGGGAAAGGATCATTTGTGTAGAAATGGGATGAGTGGAGGTTTAGGGAGGGTTGGTCACAAGAACCTACATGGAAGTCCCTTGCAGCAGCTGGCAGTGTTTCCAGTGGAATGGCAGGACAGTGGGAGGGACAGGGTGTGTTTATTCCTGCAGAATCACAGCTCTGTGGCTGACTTTTGACCCTGCATGATGGTAAGTCTGCACCCTGTCCCAGCCCTTCTTTCTCCCTGTGTTAGTGAAGGGATTGCTCTTGATCCTGGATCCTGTGGAATTCCTCACATGCTCATGTTAAACCAGGAGCAACTCTGCCCCTGGGATAATGAGGGAGAGAGGTCCAATGTGTTATTTAGCAGCTGCCCCTGCAATATTTAAGAAAGACAATGCAGAGGATAAAATAAATTATTATAATTTAAATTCTGTTGTGCTTGTAGAAGCACACAGAAGATTGAGAACATTCATCACTCTGTATACCTCAATAAGAGCTGTAGAAAAAATTTTTCCCAACCCTCTCCAGGTTCCCCAACCAGTGTGCAGTTGCTTTGAGATACCCATATGTTCACAGGTAACTTTAAATATTAAATTGATTTGGAAATTA